>PVKM010024407.1:0-20543 GCA_004027735.1 Carollia perspicillata
GGTCTAGAAAGATGAAGGCAGCAACAGATGGGACATGCAGAAGAGAAGGAGAAAGAATGAAGACTCTGCCAAGGAGATGATAAGACCTACTGTTAGAAAGAAAGATAAAAAAGAAAAATACTTCTACCACCATCTTGCATTCCTATAAACTGGCAGGGACCACAGGTCAGAGCAATTTTGGGCCATGAAGCTGCCAACTGGTGCTGGGTCCCTCTCAGGATTTTACTCCCTCATTGTTGCCCCCAAAGTGAAAGCCACAACTGCCCCTGCCCCTCCAGGAGTGCCTCCACATCCTCAGGACCTTGCGTTCACCACATTACCAAATGGTTTAGTGATTGCTTCTCTGGAAAACTATGCCCCTGCATCAGAATTGGTTTGCACATTAAAGTAGGCAGTAGGTACATGGATTCTAACAAGGTAGGAAGCTGTCATTTGCTTCGTCTTGCATCTAGTCGGACTGTAAAAGGAGTATCATCTTTCAAGATAACGCATGGATTGTAGCAGTTAGTGGTGAATTGACTTCAACAAGGGAAAACACGGCCTACACTGTGGAATACCTAAGGCATGATGTCAATACGCTAATGGAGTTCCTGCTCAATGTCACCACAGCACCTGACTTTCATCATTGGCAGGTAGCTGCCCTTCAGTATCAGCTAAGGACTGACAAAGCTAAGGCTTTTCAGAATCCGCAGGCCTGTATCACTGAAAATTTTCATGCTACAGCTTACTGAAATGCCTTTTATTGTCCAGACTATAGGACTGGAAAGGTGACACCAGATGAGTTACACCACTGTGTTCAGAACCGTTTTACAAATGCAAGAATGGCTTTGATTGGACTTGGTATGAATCGTTCTTTTCTGAAGCAAGTTGCTGAATGGTTTCTGAACATGAGGGGTGGGCTTAGTTTATCTGGTTTAAAGGGCAGATACTGTGAAGGTGAAATTTGAGAGCAGAATGGAGACAGTCCCACCCATGCTGCTTTTGTAGCAGAAAGTGCTACCACAGAAAGTGCAGAAGCAAATGCATTTAGTGTTCTCCAGCGTGTCATAGGTGCTGGGCCTCATGTTAAGAGGGGCAGCAACGCCACCAGCCCTCTGTACTCAGCTGTCACCAAGGGAATTCACCGTCCATTTGACATTCCCACTTTTAATGCCATTTACTCGGATTCTGGAATTTATGCTCTCTCGCAGGTTGCAGCCTCTTGAGATGTTATCAAGGCTGCCTACAACCAAATAAACACAGTTACTCAAGGAAACCATTCCAATACAGATGCCCAAGCTGCCAAGAACAAGCTGAGAGCTGGGTACTTATTGTCAGTGGAATCTTCTAAGTGTTTCCTGGACGAAGTTGGGTCTCGGGCCGTCACTGCTGGTTCACACATGCCACCATCCACAGTCCTTCAGCAGATTGACTCTGTACCTGACACTGATGTCGCAAACGCTGCAAAGAAGTTTGTTTCCAACAAGAAGTTGACAGCAGCAAGTGGAAATTTGGGGCACACACCTTTTGTTGATGAGCTGTAATACTGAAACAGGTCGCAAGGAAAAGCTGGAGGTTTTTTCAACCCACAGCAGCCGACGCAGGAGTCACAAGTCTAACATGTTACATTTATCTTTTTTTTCAACGAGATGAAATATCCTAGAGTATAAATGCAGGTAATTGTTCCCAGCCAATCTAAAGTCAATAAAACATTCTAAGTGTTAGGGAAAAAAAAACTACTACTGAAGACAGGAGGACAGAGCAGCTGTCAACCTTGAATACCTGAGAGTTTGTAGAGAAGAAAGCAGCATGACCTCTCATGGTATCATGTAATCAAGAGCTGTTTCTGCAAAACACAGTTTTCTTGTGGGTTTAATACAAAAAAAGACTGAAAAAACATCTGAGTACTGTTCCTGATTCTAAAAAATGGATGTATGTATAGAAAGAGATAAAAGAATTTTTTATTAATGTCAAAGACCAAAACCACAATAATTTCAGTTCAGGGGAAAGACATTAATCTAAAACATGCAGAAACCATTTTCTTACACTATTAAAAAGCAGAGAGGAAAAATAGCAAGGAGCAACTTACTGGTTGTCTCAGGTAGATTCCTTAGGGTTGGGAAGAGCCAAGACATGCAGTTTCCCTTTACTGGAGAAAGTTTAAAGTTAAATAGAGAAATAAGGAGGGCAGTATCTCCGTAGCTGTAGAGAAACACTTCATGGAACAAGAGAGCCATGCAGGATGCAGCTGGACTGTAGCGACCCTCTGGATACCATAGCTGTAGTGACCAGGTTAGCTGGTCACCCCTCACCAGCAGATGCCCATTTCTCCCCAGGCTGTGGTCCACCACTCTGGGGACTCAGTGACCTTCTGTTTCTGCTTCTACTTATTGTACTGCTATAGTTCACTAACTACCCCTCACTTTGTGTCCCATATTCAGCCTTACTGAGACCTAGGCTTTAGATTGGTTCATCCAGTTACTACTGAGATGGTACATGAGGACATATCTGGTGTCCTTTTTGGCTAGCAGCAAGCCTTTGGATCGGGAGCTGACTGCTGATAAAAACAGCTCTGGCTAGGATCTCAGGATGGTGTGTTGCAGAGTTCCAATCTGTCATGTAGAACTTTTGGCTTCACTGGACATGAGTTCTGGGCATGGCAGATATTCGATGGATCATAACATCTCAGCTGAGTTAAGGTCAAGTCTGTAATCTAACTCTGTAAAAATTAATGCATGTTAGCTATCACCATCATTAGACTAGATCCAAATCAACCTAATCTGCATAGAAAAGTGAGAGAACAAAGGCTCCAGCAATAAATAACTAGAATTAATCGAAGAAGTTGTATTAAATAAATTATTTTATTTTTATTTATACATACATTCAAATCTTTAAGTACTTTTTAATATTCAATGAGGAACTAAATTTTCAAAGTTTGCATCTCATTTCGTCAATCATCTAGGACTCATCAGTAATTCAGAAGCTTTTAATTGATTGATGTTAGAATACTGAGCAAATGAATATTTAAATAGCATCTTTTGAGAAGCAAAAGGCAAAGGGAGATAAAGAAGAAGATACTAAGCAAAAGTTAATGTAGAGTGAGCCCTGCTGAGAGCAAAAGATGCACATTTTAAAACACGTTTGCAAGTCTTACATCTCACACTTTTATGGTTGTTTGCAAAGATGAGAGGAGCAACTGTTACTGACTAAATTTTGTGATTCATGTAAATTACAAAGAGAAGGCAGTGTGACATGCGACTGACCTTTTAAAGTAAGAAACTAAGCGATCCTGGTGTGTGGACCAGCAGCACAAAGCAGGATGTGTAATCAGTATCTTTGCTGAATAGATAGGAAGGAGATGATGCATTATTGAAAGATGTCTTTTTATAGGTCTGACTTGAAATGGCAGGATTTGGAGTACAATGGCAGATCAAATATCGTTAGGACCATTTCCTACAGTCCTGGTATTTTTAGATGTTTTGTGCTTACTTCTTCCTTAGGTCCTCTTGGCCTGCCTTTCAGTGTCCTGGAAGTTACTGGCTATATCTGCTTTTCTCTCTTTAACCCCACCTTTCTCCTTCCTCACTCACGTCCTTTATACTTTATATATCCTGCTTCTTCATGAGTTTTCCAATCTTAAACAAAGAGCTATTTACAGTTGCCAAATGGTCACAATGGTTCAATAAACAAGGACCTTATCTGAGTTAATAATTATCATCTTGTTTGGGTGTTCATACAGATCAAAGAACACTTTAGAACTTCATTTCATATGCAATTGAACATTTTAGAGGCTCTATTTTGGAACTGAACAGAGAGAAGAATGCAAGCTAAGTCACCCTCAATGTGAACCAGCTCATGTTCCAGA
This sequence comes from Carollia perspicillata, assembly GCA_004027735.1. NCBI lineage: Eukaryota > Metazoa > Chordata > Mammalia > Chiroptera > Phyllostomidae > Carollia > Carollia perspicillata. The sequence goes on from PVKM010024407.1 coordinate 3,845, forward strand.
AGCCTACACCGACAGTTTGCATCTATTTTATCTCTGACACATCTCCAGCAGTTGCCTAAATAGGTCCTGAATTGTTAGAAAATTGGGATAACAATTTTAAACAATTTGGTCAAGGATAACTCTGTTATGTTCTTCATTGTCTACTTCACTACGACTTCAAGGCCTTGCTCAAAAACATATCCAGGTGTTTATTATCTGAAATTAATCAGAGACTTACATCATAATTAAGCATTGTACACACCCATGTACACAAGACTCCTTCCTACAAGAGCTATTCTTGCAATTAGGTGTTATTTAAAAATCACATAAACAAGACTTTGAGAAAGGCAAAGTTAAAAAAATAAGTGTTCACTGACTATCCGGTATATAAATTTATTTAGTTAGTTAGCTCTCTCTCTCTTTCTCTCTCTCTTCCTCTCTTTCTTTTTGCCTTTGTAGGAAGTTTAGCATTTACCTAATGAAAGGACACAAACATCTACATGTAGTAAGAATCAACCATTATGTTTTGCATTTGTAACATTTGGTCAGGAAAGACACAATGATGATGAGGTCACACAAATGTTCCCCCTCTACGTAATTTTTTTAGCAACTCTCAAAGAATTAGGTAGTTTGAAGAAAATTCAGAAGCTATTCATTCTCATTTACAGGCTACATTTCTAAGAGAATCCAGGCACAACCATAGGAATACCAATTTGGTCTGTAGAGGAACTAAGTCCTTAATTGGGTACAGTATGAGCATCATCAAGCATTTTTTTAATTCCCTGGCTGAAATAACAAACAAGGGGAATACCAGTGCTCCAACCTTTGTCTGCTAAACCTGGTGGGAGAAGATTGGCTGGGATGACCCATCTTTCCACCTCCCAAAAGGCACCCCCATCTTATCTCTCATAGATGAAGGGAGAAAGAAGTCACACACACACACAAAAAAACAGCGCAAAAGAGAGTTGCCTGGAAAATACCTGGTGCTTCTGTTGGAATTTGAGAGTTGCTCCGTCTCTTCAACATCGCACACTGCAGCTGGCAAATTTCAGTGCGCTAAAGAATCACTTAGGGAACCCCTTTTAAAAATGTTCATACAGATTCTGATTCCGCTTGGAAAGATTTGGTGAGGACCCAAGGTCTGTGGTTTTAATTATCCTTTCTCTGTAATTCTGGAATGGTATGAATAATAGCTTCTGCTGGTTGATAAACGTGGGACATCTTGTTCTTTTATACCTGTGTTTTCATTGTGGAGATCACATAAGCACCCTTGTTGCCTTTTGCTACTTTGCAAATTGAATATTATTATTTCTGTAATTCGGTGGGGATGAAGGAATGAAAGGTGGCTTTTCTTTATTTCTTCAAATACACTTTGTTTTGCAGGAAAAGAAAGACTCTTCAAAGTGACCTACACTGTCAATTCTCTAGAGAGCTATTCCTAACCTCGAAAGCACTACTTTGGGAATTCTTGGAAAGGTCCAGTTAATATATCTGAGCTTTGAGGAGTAAGTTGTCCAAATATGTGCTGTTGTCTAAACAGTAGTAAAATAAATAGTCATGATGTCAGAGAAGAATGTTCAGCAAAATCAGTATCACTAGACATTTAAAAAATTTTTCTACTCTGTGCCTATTCATTTTTTGATTATATACTTGAGAAAATGCAAAACAAGTATTAAACTTAGTATATGTATTCCCAAAATACTGATTTTTTAAATATAAGATTAAAATATATTTTAAATATAAATAATTGCTTTTGAGCATATAAGTCCAAAAGAGCTGGGGGTAGTCTTCTCCAGTTTCCTAAAAATAAGCTGCCTTTGAATAAAAACCATATATGGAATACTTGTCCCCTAAAAGATTTTTTTTTCTTTTTTGGTTTTAAATTACTAACACTATTTTGCATTCTTAACTACAGTATTCATTACTATGAATAGATTTAAATTTTTTCCTGCACATATTTGAACTGAGTTTTCTCAAACACTTATGTAGTATTATGAAGAATTGCTACTTCTGATGCTAATATTTTACGTGTAAATAGAGATGAGCTTCCAAAGCTAAAGAGAAAAAAAACTAAAGTTAAATTTAATGTCTTTCCTATTTTTTTTCTTTTTAACTGCATGGAGAAAAGATACATATTACCTTTTATCTGAATGTTTCCATTGCTATGAAACATTCATTCTGACCTCAGACTTTATGTTGTATGTCTTAAAATAATAAGGAAACTGCAGTGAGTTTTTATTTTTGTTGACAACAGAGAAACTCTGTGCTGAAGTGAAAATCTTGGGGTTTTGTACACACCCCACTTCCTACCTGGCATTACGTTTCCTCATGCAAGCAGAGTTGAAGTCTCCCAGGTTTTATAGACATGTGGTGTTGAATGATTTCATAGAATTGACAATTTTAAAAGGGTCATCAACAAATTTTACCTCAAGAACAATAGTTTTTTTCATGTAAGAAAATAGAGGCAGCTTATTTATGAACAGATATTGGAATTTGTGTGTGTGAGTTTGAAGCATCTAGAGGTAAGAAAAAAAACAGGGACAGATTTTTCTTTTACATAGAGATGAAAGATATCCTGTGTTTTTCTAAAACATTCATAAACTTCTTTTAGAAGGCACTAAGATCTTGTTCATTATGTGTCCCTATTGAAGCAAAGAGCCAACTTTGAGAATGCATTTAAGAGAATGGTCAGGTCTTGCTTTCATATCTCCCAGGAGCTGGTCTGATTCTAGTTCCATCAGGGACTGTGGGCCAGACCAGAGAAGATCTTCAAGGACAGAAGGACTTGCTTAGAAGCAATCCTGGAGGTTCCACTGATTTTCAGGTCTACTCTCCCTCCACCTGTTCAACTACTCTTCCATTCGGTTGTCTGGATAGAGTTCAGATATGAGGGCTCTCACTTGCCAGGAGCAGAAATCAACATAAATTGACCTTGGAGTGGCACAGGCTAGGGTAAAGATAATCAATGAATTATGCAATGAAATGACTAGGGATAGATCAGCATCAGGTATGGCTATACTCATGGAAGGGGTCATCCAGAATCTCTTCCCCTCCCTCCATCTCTTTGTGCCTTTCTGGTGGCTTTATTCTCAATAAGCGAATAATCAGATACAACTGACAACCTAAAAAGGGCACGAAGTTCTCAATAATTGAGACTGGAGCCTGTTATCCCTCCCATGAAACATAGAGGCAAGACTGGCCTGCGTGGCAGTCTTGCACATTCTGGGTTCCCGCTCACACTTGAGACAGAAAAGCCTGTTATTGAAAGAGGCTAGGAATAAAATGAACTACAGAGTTAAGGCTTGGAAGACTGAAGAAGCTGAGGTCAGACCTCCAGGTCCTAGGGATTGAGGCCAAGGGTCAGAGGCCAGGTGTGCTCTGAGCGGAGCTGGAAAGGACTAAGACAGGAGGGAGGCACACTGCAGGCTGGACCTAGGTACAGGAATGCCCTAGTTCTTGTATCTATTGTTTGCTTACTTTGGTTGTGGGGAGTTGGCAAAGAGGTTACTAAGGATGCAGACATCATACACTTTACAATTTCACACTAGTCTGGGCTACTCAGACTGAATTTTACATATTTTAGCTCATTTAATAAAAACCTAATGTTAAGGATAAAGAGACAGAAGCTTTTTAAGAGACTAAGAAAGTCACCCAAGGTTACTTGTCCCAGGCAGGACTAGCATCTGTGCAGCGGAGTGATTTTCCTGGAGTTCATTCATTGAACGTCTGGTATATTCAACATGTCCAGCATTCTTCAAGGTTCTACAACAGAAGCTGGAAGAAGTATGCCCCTCCAATCCAATGCCTTGTGATACCTGTCTAACAGAGGCATGGTGCTTAGGAAGTGATGCCGTCCTGGTATGAGTACTTCATGAGGATTGAAAGGCTCTCTGCAGAGAGGAGGCTCTCTTACCTTAGGAAGAATATGTCTGCTTTCCTCCATGCTTGAATTCCTCCTAAATTTTGCACAGTGTAACACTGAGGGTTCTATGCTAGATACCTCTTTGTATCCATTTACCAGAGAAGTATAGCCTATGTTACACAGTACCAAGGGAAGGATTTAATCCGATATCGTCACTTTATATGTTAGAAAACTAAGGGCTAGAGATGACGGATGGATTATTAGAGGTCACACATGGGTTAGTGGCAAGGCTAAGACTTAATTATAATTCCAAATCCTGTCTTCTTTCCATACTAACCCCAACCATTTAAGTTTCATGTTTAAATGTCCAAATAGAAGTCCCTTACTGTTAATCAAAGTAGTCAAGCTTGTGTGACTAGGTTAGGTCTAACATTTTAGCTTAGAATCGTTTTCATTCCTTTGTGTGTTCCTCCCTCCTGCCCTGTTTCTTCTTAGCTTCCACTGTCTTGGGAATGCTTTGGTTCTTGGATATGGACAATAAAACTCTGTCTCAGTCTCTCAGTCTGTCTCTCAGCATTTAGTGTATTGTGCAATGAGTGTATGATTTTCTTCTGATGTGCTTTTATGTAGTTTAACCTCTGGTTTGTTGGGTGTACATTTCTTGTAAATGCCAAGATTGCAAATGGAAGCAAAGTGTTATAAAAGTCAAGTATTATTATTGCAATAAATATCCACAGATAGAGTATGAATGCCCATTCCCACCTTCATTTCCTTTCCTTCTCATTTACTGGGTAAGTCCTTAGCCTTCTAAAACCTTTCCATGTGAATCAGCATGTAAAATATTTGCTGCATGTGTCCAAACTGAAAGTTAATGAATTACAAAAAATTCTTATTTTGTGAAATAGCATTTTCTATCTCTCTATGCATGAAGTAAACAGTGACTTTGAGTGTAAGGACGGTCTTTACAAAGGAGAGATTATGTTACTTCTGTGAGACTTCCAAATCCCCCATCGCATCCAGCAAATCTCCTTTTGGACTAAATAAGGCAGAACATATTATGCCTTTTTCATCTATTGTCTAACACTTAAATAAACTTTACAGCCTTGTATTTCCTATTCCCTTAAAAAAAGTAAAAGTTCTCTTGGTAAAGAAAGATTGTACGGTTTGTTTCAAACACAATGCCAAATCTTTTAGTAAGAAGGGAAGACTCTATGATTGCATTTTTTTCCTCATTATAAACAGTCTGTTCCTAGAAATTGTGGAATGCTGGCAAGATTCTTCAATAATGAGTAAAGAAGTCTCATATGACTAGTATAGAAAATAAAAGAAAAAGAAATTCACTCATTTTGGAGTTAAAAATAAACCTGAGAACAGTTTTGTTTGAAAAAAATAAATCCTTGAAGGTCTACAGGGCTGACTGTAAATGGCGCCTGCTGGGTGCAAGCCTATTCTTCCCGGGTTTAGGGCCCTTTGTCGCATTCATGAGCAGTTGGTTACCCTTAAGTCAGTTGGCTCATCGCAGGCCCCTTTATCCTTTCCCGCATGAAGTCTGGCTGTGGGGGTGTCTGGTTCACTCTGGGGTTGATTGACTACAGCTGGCCTTGGAAGCCAATGTCCCTTCATACAACATGAAGGATTGCAAATTCCGATACCCCAGGATTCCCTAACAGCTGAAACAGCAGCCAGGAAAGAGTTAGTTTATGCTTTTGAGGGTAAGAATACCACTTGTGGTTATGTCTGTCTGGAATCTTATTCTGTGTTTTCTAGAGACATTTAACTTTAAACACTGGAAGTAATACAAATATATACTGTGGTTACATGGTACTATACTTCCTTCAGAAGGAACTTGGAGTTTTACACATTTTTATTTTTTTATTTTACTTTGGTTTTAGGAATAAAGTAACATAAATAAACATGTACATAATTTATAGAGATGGGAAGACTGAGCCATTAAAAAATTGTCCCATTATAATCTAATCAAGATTGGAAGTTGAGGGAATTCCACTGATCTGTACATTGTTCTTGAACTTCTGTCCTCCCTTTGCTAGATTGCTGCCTTTTCACTGAATGCTTTAATATCTGCTTTAATAACAGTCATGGAAGGATTGGGGCTTTGGAACTAGCTGATTATGTTTCAGTCCTGGCCCAGCGATGTCTTAGTTGTATGACATAGGGCTCCCTACTCAAAGCCTTAGTTTGTTCATTGTTTTTAAAAGATGATAATTCCTATTCCTCTGGCTTATTGGGGACATTAAATGGATAATATAAAAACAGTTAGTGCTCTGCAATGCCACTTACATGAGGCACCTAGAGGAGTCGAATTCACAGAGACAGAAAATAGAATGGTGGCTTCCAGGGGCTGAGAGGAATGAGAATGGGGAGCTATTGCTTAATGGGTACAGAGTTCAAGTTTTGCAAGATGAAAAGAGTTCTGCATATGGATGGCGAGGGTGGTTGCACAACAATGAGAATATACTTAATTCCACTGAACTGCACACTTGAAAATGGTTAAGAGGGAAAAATTTCTTGTTATATGTATTTTCCACAATTAAAAAATAAAAGTACTTCGTACATTGCTAGGCAACATTTGTTAACCTGCCACTTCTGCCTCCTTTCTTCGTCTTTCTTTTTGCCGTGGACAAATGACTGACAGTCACTGGAGATCTGATCAGGGGATATCTGGAACTGGGACTACTTGGGTAAATACACATAAGAGGTGAGGTTAGATCTACTGCTCAGAAGCACAGAATCACAGATTGTCAGGGATGACATGAGTTCAAAGGATATCTAAGTCTCACATTTCCATGTTAAACACAAGAAAACTGAGGTCTAGAGAAACGGGTTTTGTCCTAAAATGACAAAGTAAATCAGTAGCAGAGCTGGAACTGAAACTCATAATTACAAACTCCTAATTTTCATCCTCCCAAATCTTGGATCTGCATGCATCTCTGGGCATCGTTTGGACCACTCTGTGACTTCAAATGGAGCTAGAGGTTTTCTATACCCTGATTAGATAACTTCAGAGACTAGGATAGAAAACACTCCCTTCACAGACAGTTTTACGTAGCTCTATTGAGGTAAATGAATTATAGTAATTGCACAGATTTAAATTGCACTATTTGAGGACATATAGAATATTCAACTCTTTATGCAATTAAACCCATCAACCTTTTCTTGGTGATTTGTTCTTCCACTTTGAAGTTGAAAAAGTCTTTCTCTACCAGAGTGTATTAAACATTTATTTTATCTTCTAAAAAATAAATCATACAATTTGATAAGCCTTGGCATATGTGTGTGTGTATATGAAACCATCACCACTCTCAAGATAATGATACATCCATCACCTGCCAAAGTTTCCTTGTTCCCATTTTTAATGTCACTCTAAATCTTACCTCATTACCAGGCAGCCACTGACCTGTGTCCTGTCACTATAAATTAGTTGGCATTTTATAGCATAAATGGAATCATACACACTCCATTTTTGTCTCCTTCTTTTACCCAGTGTAATTATTTTGAGATTCGTCTATGCTATTGCGTATTTCAATAGTTCATTCCTTTTTATTCCTGAGTAGTAGTCTGTTGTTAGGATATGATAGAATCTGTTTATCCATTTAGCTGTTGACATATGTTTGGGTTGTTTTCACCTTGGGGCTATTAGAAATAAAGCTGATATGGACATTCATGTAAAGTCTTTGTATGGACTTGTGATTTCTGTATTGACCACGAGTTTCTGATGTATTGATGTCTGGGTGATCCTGGAGAGGCTGCCCCTCCTCTCACATGTACCTTTCTTATGCAAACGAGCCAATTCAGAGCCCATGCCCTCCCCACTACACCTTCCCCTCCACACCCCCACCCACCCCCAACCACCTCTTTTATGAGCTCCCACCCTCTGGATCACTGTTCATCTGACCTAATCAACCCAAGGCCAAGTATTAGCCAACTAGGAGCTGCACCTATACCCTGGAGCCTGCTAGTCATTCACATCCTAATTCTGCTTAGCCTGTTTACCCTAACTTGTCCATTCCTTCTTACAAAAAACACAGGAAAGTCTCTTACCCACATTTTTCCCTCACTTTCTCTGCCTCTTGGCCAACACTTCATGGCATGCCAGAACTCCTGTTTCTAGGGAACAGTGAGGAAAACTTCTTCCCTCCTGGCACTCATTTCTACGTCTGTATGTTTAAGTGCATCTGAATAAAAATATTCCAGGTACATTTTAAAATACTTTCATTGCTCTTGAGTAAATCCTAGCTGTGGAATGGCTGAATCACATGGTAGATATATGGTTAAGTTTTGAAAAAACTACCAAACTGTTTTCCACTTTACATTCTCAACAGCAGATATGAGAGTTTCAATAGCTCCACTTTCTCACCAACACTTTGGTAAGATCAGTCTTTTTAATTTTAGCCATTCTAAGAGCTATGTAATACTTTGTAGTTTTAATTGCTTACTCTTAGTAAAAATTAATGTTGAGTATTTTTGTGTGGTAATTTGCTATCCTAATATTTTCTTTAGAGATGTAGCTAATAAAATCCGTGTTCACTTTTTTATTGGCATGTTTGTTTTCTTATAGTTCAGTTTTAAGAGATCTCTTTAGATACAAATCCTGTATCAGATATATGGTTTATAAAGATTTTTCTCAAGTCTCTGGCTTGTCTTCTTTTTAAAAAAAAATCCTAACCTGAGGATATGTTTATTGATCTGAGAGAGAGAAGGAGAGAAACATCTATGTGAAAGAGGAACATCAATCTGTTGCCTCACATAGGTGCCCTGACTGAAGATTGAACTCAAAACCCAGGTATGTGCCCTGACTGGATATGGAACCCACAGCCTTTTGGTATATGGGACCATGCTCAAAGCAAGTAAGCTACCCAGCCAGGGTTGGCTTGTCTTTTTGTTCTCCTAACAGTATCTTTTGATGAACAGAAATTTAAATGTTGATAAAGTCCATTTTGTCAATTGGTTCTTTTATGGATCTCATTTATGCTGTCAAATCTAAGAAATCTGCATGACTGAAGGTCACAAAGATATTTCTTCTCTGTTTTCTTCTATCAGTTTTGTGGTTTTAGGTTTCACATGTAGGTCTATGATATATATGTATGGTAGTACTTTTTAAAAAATCTGGTGCAAAATACCAATTGAAGTTTGTTTGCTGTTTTTTCATATGGATATCCATTTTTCAGCACCATTTGTTAAAAAACTATTCTTTCTCATAGAATTGCCTTTGTACCTTTTTCAAAAATCAGTTGACCATTTAAGTCTATTTCTGGATTCTATATTCTGTTCCATTGATCTATTTGTCCATCTTTCTATTAATTCCACACTCTCTTGATTGCTATAGCTTTGTAATAGGTGCAGAAATCAGACAGTGTTAGACTTACAATTTTGTTCTTCTTGTTCAAAGTTGTGTTGGCATTCTAGGTCTTCTCTATTTGATATGCATTTAGAGTCATTTTGTCAATGTCTACAAAACAAAAAGAAAATCTTCTGAGATGTTGATTAGAATACACCAATTTGGGAAAACTGACATCTTAACAATATTAAATCTTCTAATCCACAAACATGGTATATATCTCTCATTCACATAGTTCTTCTTTAACTTTTTCTAAGCAATGTTTTATAGTTTCTGGTATACATGTGTTACACATATTGGTGAAATTTATCCCTGAGTATTTCAGTTTTTTGATGCTATGTGAATGGTATGCTTTTCTTAATTTTAATTTCCAATTTGCAAAAAGTCCTGTTAGGTCAAACTTGAATGCTCTATTTCAATAGAGAATGGTAAAACGATGGTTTCCCTGTTCTATTTTGGACCCTATCTCTTTCAAGAAGTTTTTACAATTGGATTTTCCTCTTGGCCTTTCAAACTAAATGTGAAGAGCCTAACAATGAGGCTGAAAATGTAACCATATCATGCAAAGGAGCTAACTGTGTTGTCCTCCTTAATAAAACCAGATAATCAAACTGAGTATGTTAGAGACACAGATTTCTAGGGCTTGTAGGAATTTTGTCAAGAGTGTGTAATAGGAATGAATCACTTTTGCCATAATAACTTCAACTTTTGCACTTCCAACTTAACTATAACTTTGAAATACTAGCCTGGTAGTCCCCAAAGTCCTTGAATTTAACAGCATTAATTATAAGGCCCCCACAAGTCTATAAATTCTTGTAAATTCTTGAAAATCCAGCTATTCTATTTATAATTCCTGGGAGAGCTTAACTTTTAGTTCCTTAACAGTAAACTTTTCAAAAAGCAAACAACCTCACCTCTGACATCAAGTCCTTAAAAGGAGTGAGTGAGTAGCTCTGTCTTTCCAAAGAAATAACTGTCTTCAGCGGGTGTCTCATGGTCTAAATCTGGCTGGATCTCCTCACCTTCTCTTCCATAAAACTCTTATTCTCTCAGAGCTCAGAGGAAACCCCTTCAGCATAAAATATTAAGAACAGAAAGCAAGTAAACACTCTTAAGAGTATTTGCATTTCAAAAGCCTGTGACTCTAATGCAGAGACATTTATTGTAATGATGGATTTTAGGTATGTAGGAGGATTTTAGGTATGTAGGTAACAGAGGATGGCAAGAAAGTTTTTCAATATCCCCTCAGATCTTATTGTTAACTGTATCTTTTGGGAGCTCTGATTTAACCTCCACTTCTGACTATATGAAGGCTGAGCTCTAACTCCTGAAAGACATTACTAATGCACAAAGACTTTTCTGTCCCTATATCCCCAACCATGTAACAGTAGACCATGGTTTTCTTCCCTTCCTGCCTCCGTCCATTTGTCACAGGAAAGTTGAGAAGGTAGCCCATGCTATGCATGCAGTTACACTAAAGAAAGTTCCCATCCAGGTTGAGTTGGTATTATCACCGTTATCATTACCCAGCTCCTCCCTGACCATGCCAGCCTCTCAGTCACTGGCATTGTTTGGTGCCATTTTTTAAGCACTCACTGTTTAAAGTCTCAAATGCTCCTTAATTCAGGAGTTATTGTGGGGAACCAGAGAGAAAAGGGGAGCATAGACCCTAATGCAACTCTATTCATGCATGAGGAATATTAGTGAGAAGGAAATAAGTAAGAAATGATGCTAACTAGAAGGATCACTTTAGGAAAGTTTTGTAAATCTAGTGAGCTCACACTGAAGTCTGAAGGTGGAAAGAGACATAATTTATCAGAAAAACAAGGGTGGGTTGACTCAGGTTGCTTTAAGACATAAGGCATATCAGCCTAAGTATACCACATGCCCTAAATTGCACATATTTTTGAAGTGTCCACATGCCTGGAACTAGTTAAGAAAATATGAAATTTGAGTTCTCTGACAGCTTCAAAAAACTTTTCACAAAAACCAGGGCAGGGAAGGAGTAGCCCCTAGAAATTTCCAGTTCTCCAAAAGTATGAAAATAGCAGCAAAAGATTTTGCATATTTAAAGGAAGTCTGCCTAAAGTTAGGCCTTGTATTCACTTTTCTCTTGTACATCAAGCTACTACCATGCCTTCGTTCCAGGTCTTCTGGCAGAAGTTGCCATGAGTTGTCCTTGAGGAGGTGACGTTTGAATTTGGCAGGGCCACACTCTTACCTCTTTATGCTGTTGGCAGAGACTGGGCTGAGACAGGGCCTTGAGCAGAGCAAGTGTCTATCTATCATTCTCCAGCATGAGAAGGGGCAAGATTTATTACTGTGTTATACAGCCTATCATGTTATACTAAGAGTGGCTTAGAAGAATCAAAGCCTTATGCTTGTATCAGTTACTTATAGCTGTACAAAAGACTTCCTTACAAAATATTAGCCTAAATAATAATTATTATCTGATGGTTTTCTGTGCTGAATCCAGGAGCAGTTTAGTGGGGCGGTTCAGGCTCCTGGTTTCTTGTGAGGTTGCAGTCAAGCTGTTGGCTAGGACTATAGTCACATGAGGCTGGAGGATCTGCTTCCAAGCTCACTCATGGGCTTGTCAGCAAGACTCAGTTTCTTGCTAGCTGTGGGTTGAGCATCTCAGTTCCTCACCATTTAGACCTTTCCATAAGCTGCCTAAGCATCCTCACACTTTGGCAGCTGATTTTCCCCACAGTAAGTGATCCAAGAAAGAGAGACCAAGATGGCAGCCACAATCTTTTATAGCCTAATTGCAGAAACCATACCATCACTTCTGCTATATTCAGTTGGTCCTACAGACCAGGGGTGTAAAACTCATTTTCACTGGGGGCCACATCAGCCTCATGGTTGCCTTCAAAAGGCTAAATGTAATTTCAACTCCTTAACAGTTAAGGAATAGTTACATTTATACAGTCCTAAAATTATTTTGGACCTTTGAAGGCAACCACAAAGCTGATGTGGCCCCCCCAGTGAAAATGAGTTTGACACTGCTGCTATAGCCCAACCCTGGTATAATGTAGAAGGTTGTAACACAAGAGTGTGACTATCAGGAGGTGGGGGTCATTGGGGGCCATCTTGGAGGCAGCATCCCACAACACCTCTAATGTAACCATGCTGAGAACACAGCTGGCCCTGGTCTTTGATATAATGTATGTCAGGAAACATGTCTTAGATTAGAGATCCTGCAATGTAATTGCAAGACTAGTGGACTGGCAGTAAAGAGGTTTGGATTCAAGTTCAACTTCACAGTTATAAATGCTATGTTGTTTTGCAATTATGCTTAACCTTTTTGGCTATCTGTTATCTCACGTATAAAATGAGAGGGTTGCCATTAATGATCTCAAAGATATCTTTCAGCTCTAGAATTCCATGTCACTAAGACATATGCCATTTTGGGCATGAATGATATGGAAGCAATTTTGTTTAACAAAATGGACAATTCCAATGAGATTTCTTGTATTTCAAAGTAATAAACCAAGTAGAGACACTTAAGCTTAACCAAGCTTAAGCCTCTACTTAAGCTTTCTTGGAAACTTTTTTTTTCCTGTCGTTATCTACACTTAATTCTATTAAGTAAGCCTCACAATCATGTATTTTTGTTTGTATAATGCTTTAAAATGTAACACACATTTTAATATTCATGAGAATGCATCCATAAACCCCATTAAGAAGGTACTGTGGATGTGAAGCCTTGAAGCTCTGTTCTTCCCTTGCCTGGTGGATGATGTTTCCAAGGGAGGCAGTGTGGCCAAAGCTACAATTCTGGTGAGGATACTCCCTGGCACATGACCCAGATGAATCAGAGAAAGTGCTCCATCATTGCCTCAATTTCTAAGTCTAAGAAGACAACTGTAGAGCCTAACATGTACAGGGTGGACCAGCACGGACCAGCAGTGGAATGCACAATGGAGCTCTTTATCTCCTGTACTATCCAGGAACAAGCAGAGGACAGAGAGAAACATCTTGGGGTGTTTAACCTTGAGATGAGAATGGGAAAACCACCCATTCACTTCTCTGAGATTCCCGGAGCATGCCAAATAGGATCCCACTTCAGGGCCTGCCCGTTAGCCCTGCCTGGGAATCACGTAGTCCAGTTCAATGATCTCCTTTACAGATAATCCTTTTTCAGCCACCAATCTTAAGTGGTGACCTTTCCCCTGCAATCATTCTACGCGGCATTTTACTGTCTCAGAGCACTTAGCACTATCTAAAATCACCTTACTAGCATGCCTGTGTAAAATGTTTCCTTGCAATAGAATGTAAGCTGTCTGAGAGCGGTAACCCCTCTGTTCTGTTTGCTGTCATATCTCCAGTGCATACAGCAGTTTCCCAGGCAGAGTGGACACTCAAGAAACATCTGCTAAATGAGCCCTGGCTGGTGTGGCTCAATGGATTGAGTGCCAGCCTAAGAACCAAAGGGTCACTGGTTTGATTCCCAGTCTAGGACACATGCCTGGGTGCGGGCCAGGTCCCCAGTAGGGGGCGCATGAGAGGCAACCACACATTGATATTTCTCTTCCTGTCTTTTTCCCTCCCTTCCCCTTTCTAAAAATAAATAAAACCCAAAGTTCTGTGGCCCAAAAAAGAAATATCTGTCAAATGAATGAATTGGTCAGTCTGTAGAGGCTTCTGGTTTGATGGAGGTGAGTTTCAAGAGATGCATATTTATTTATTTATTTATTTAATATATGTTATTGATTATGCTATTACACTTGTCCCATTGCCCCCCTTCATTCCCCTCCACCCTGCACACCCTCGCCCACCCACATTCCCCCCTTTAGTTCATGTCCATGTTTCATAAGTTCTTTAGCTTCTGTATTTCCCATACTATTCTTGCCCTCCCACTATATATATTTTCTACTTACTGTCTATGCTACTTATTCTCTGTACCATTTCACCCTCTTTCCTCCTTCCACTCCCCTGTTGCTAACCCTCCATGTGATCTCCATTTCTGTGGTTCTGTTCCTATTCTAGTTGTTTGCTTAGTTTGTTTCTGTTTTTGTTTTAGGTGTGGTTGTTAGTAATTGTGAGGTTGCTGTCATTTTACTGTACATGTTTTTTATCTTCTTTTTTTAGATAAGTCCCTTTAACATTTTGTGATGATTAACTCATTTAACTAGACCTTATCTGAGAAGCACTTTCTCTGCCCTTCCATTCTAAATGAAAGCTTTGCTGGATAGAGCAGTCTTGGATGTAGGTCCTTGCCTTTCATGACTTGGAATACTTCTTTCCAGCCCCTTCTTGCCTGTAAGGTCTCTTTTGAGAAATCAGCTGACAGTCTGATGGCAACTCCTTTGTAGGTTACTGTCTCTTTATCTCTCGCTTCTTCTAGGATTCTCCCCATTTTTTATCTTGGGTAATGTAATTATAATGTGCCTTGGTGTGTTCCTCCTTGGGTCCAACTTCTTTGAGGCTCTCTGAGCTTCCTGGACTTCCTGGAAGTCTATTTCCTTTGCCAGATTGGGGAAGTTCTCCTTCATTATTTGTTCAAATAACTTTTCCACCTGTTGCTCTTCCCCTTCCCCTTCTGGTACCCCTCTAAGTCAGATGTTAGAACATTTAAAGATGTCCTGGAGGTTCCTAAGACTGTCCTCATTTTTTTGAATTCTTGTTTTTTCATTCTTTTCTGTTTGGTTGTTTCTTTCTTCCTTTTGGTCCACTCCATTGATTTGAGTCCCAGATTTCTTCCCATCACTATTGGTTCCCTGTGCATTTTGTTTCATTTCATTTAACCTAGCCTTCATTTTTTCATCTAATTTGTGACCAATTTCAACCAATTCTGTGAACATCCTGATCACCAGTGCTTTGACCTGTGCATCTGATAGGTAGGCTATCTCTTCATTACTTAGTTGTATTTGCTGTAGAACTTTGATCTGTTCTTCCATTTGAGCCATTTTTTTTGTCTTCTCATTCCTGTTACAAATGAGGGAAGGAGCCTTAGGTGTTCACCAGGGCGGGGCAACCCATATTGCTGGGTTGTGACACTGTATGTGGGGGAGGGGTCAGAGAGGGAACAATGGTGCTTGCTCTGCTCTCTGCCAGATTTCAGTCCCCTCCCGCTGCTTCCCCCAAGCAAATTGGGCCTTTCTGGTGCTGATTCCTGTGTGGGTGGGCTTTTGTACATTCTAGGACCCTGTGGGTCTCTCCAATGAACTCTCCTGTGAGGCTGGGAGTCTCTCCCTGTGCCTCAACACCCACAGATGTTTTCAATTGGTGTTTTGAGGCTTTATTTCCCTGCACTGGGACCCTGGGTTGTGCAGTCTGTCTTGATCCTCAATTTTGCCTCGTTTATCTGTGGGTGAATGGGGGACCGCCTGGTCAGCCAGCTGCCTTGCGCGCAGTGCCTTGCTTCACAATCCCTACCTCACTGCATCTGCCCGTTGCCACCCCACACCTGGGGTCTGCCAGCCCCAGCCTGTGCACCCGGGTTCTGCCAGCCACCACCTGCAGGCCCAGAGTCCGCCCGGTGCCATCGTGCGTGCCTGAGGTACCTTTTTCACCCGGTGCCATTGCTTTTTGTGCCACGACCCCTCTCCATCTGGCTACCAGACTAAGCCCCACTTAACAGTCTGGATGAATGTGTCTATTTTATCTCCTTGTCGTCCGACTTCCATGCAGTTCAATTTGCTGTCAGTTCTGGTTGTTATTTTGTTTCTAAATTGTTGTTGTCCTTATTTTGGTTGTGTGAGGAGGCACAGTATATCTACCTATGCCTCTATCTTGGCTGGAAGTCCTCGAGAGATGTTTAGATAGCAGTATAAACAATATTAACAGGAATAGGAATATAAACAATATTCCTATTCCCTTGTCATTGGCAACTAAGGACTGAATCTGAAAATACACAGGCTTCAGGTATCCCACCGGGCTTTGAGGGGGAACAGGCCCTGCTACCAGAACCAACAGTGACCCAGGAAGTGAAGAGAAGAGGGCTGTTTCCTGAAGTAACTGGGACCACTCCATGAATGAAGTGTTCGTTGTAAAAGGAATCACCTCCCTGGGGGCAGGAAGGGTGCTCTCTCCTTCCTGAAGCCAAGGGAAGGTTGCCATGAAGAGAAAAGTACTTGCAAGAGGGGAAGACTGGCACCTCTCTTGCAGGCTAGACATCTGTTTAGGTTGCAGGCCAGCCAGTCAGCTCCTGTACCTTGTTGCCTTGAGGAAAGGAAGTAGAAGAATGGTGACAGAGCACAGTCATGAGAAGAACTGGCTGTGAAGCTGATAGTGCTTACGGTGGGCGAGATGGCAAGGATGGGTGAGATTTTTACCTGGGCCAGGGACAGGCTGGACCGTAGTGAGACTTCTCTGTTAGCAGACACGGACTCTCAAGTTTCTAAGAGGATGCATCTATGAAAGGGAGGTAGGGCTGCTGCTGTCAGTGGGAGCTATGGAGTAGGAGAGGTTGAACAGGGGCCTGATCTCCCACCTCCAGACTGTGTAGACTTTGAAAAGCCAGCCAGAAACTTAAATCAGACACCCAAGGGCCACAT
>PVKM010024408.1:0-20544 GCA_004027735.1 Carollia perspicillata
AGCTGATAGATGATCCAGTTCAAAATCCCATTTTGGAATCTGTTTCCTAGGATGGTTCCTTGTACCAACTATTTAGGCTAAATATTTATTTTGTTCAGTAAGATGCCTCCTGATAATTATCAAATAATCATCACTTAGAACTAAGAACCCTGACTGAAATGTATTATTAGTTACTATCTGTGGGACCTTAGTCAAGTCACTTAACCTCCCCAGGCCTATTTCCTCATATGTACAATAGGAAACTATCTATTGGGTTGCTTATATATAAAACTCTTCTACACTCATAGTAAGGACTCAATAACTGTTAACCATCATCAGCATTAACATCATCATCTTCATCATCATCACTATGCAGAGAACCCATCAAATGTCCAAACAAGCATTCTTGTTCACTTGGCAGTTGTATTTCCAAGTATATTTAAGTTATTTTTCATTCTAATTTGTAGCTAGAAGCTTATAATGTCAAATTAGCCTGTTACTAAATACCCCAAGCTGGGCTGATAAAATATATTACTGAACTCACAAATATTGAAGCAGGATTTGGCCTTGGGTTGTAGAAATTGGATCTATGGGAACAAGCTATCCTGCTTCCTTTGAAATCCATGTACTTTCAAAATGAAAGAGTCTCACATTCTTTTATACCTGGAAACCACAGTGGTTATCATGGGTCAGGACTAAAGGGGAAAAACATGAGTCATCACAGTAGACTTTGACATGTGAATAATACATTTAATTTAGTCAAGAGAGTTGAATTTTTTATAAGCATATAAGGTCAAATAAGGCCTCATAACTTATCAAAGAGCCCGGGAAAGCCATCTTACTACATTAGGTTAAACAACAGTGCCACATGACAGCAGGGATCACAGAAGCATGGTAAAGAGCATTCTCAGACTTGGCCTTTTGCAGTTGTTTCCAAAACCTGGCAATAATAGCATGTTACTAACTTGAGAAGGAAAGTAGTTTTACAAGGAACAGGTTTATTTAGATAATAAATCAATATGTATTTTGTAGAAAGTCTGTCATAGTCACTCGAGACTCCTGTCTTGGATACCTGGCATTTGCCCTCCAGACATACTTTTTGCCCTCTTTTGCCCTGGTCTACGCTCTGGGAGGCTCACTCACATGGACTATGTCAATGAACTTCAATGCCCTCCAGCTTCCTGTTGGGATGGTGATGAAGGACCAGGAAAAGGTCAGACTGTTGGAGAAGAGTGAAGTGAGGATCTGCTTGTTTTTTTATCCTCTGACTTCTTTCCTACTTGACCACCTGGTCTGGCTATATCCTTATATCTGTATCTCCTGCCAGTAACATTGCCTAGAGCTAGGGCCACTCACTTGCAGATGCTCTCCGATTGCCTCTTCTGGCACATTGTGGTAAGGGCTCCACGGCTGCCACCTCCAAAAACTGGCAATATCTATGTGTCTCTGTCTCCATCTTGGCCACACCTTTGCAAATAGTGCCTTTGTTAAACTCTCAGTTACCCAATTTGAGCACACCATCTATTTCCTGTGGGGAGACTGACTTAAAACAACACACTAAACAAATGCTAGTCCCTTTCACTCAAGGCGTCCCTGTTTCCTCTTCATCTTTGGACACTGCCACTGCGCCCAAAGTCCCCTGCCCTATTCTCCATGCTTAGTCATCAGCCAATCTTTACACCTTCAGTCAATTAATGTAATTACAATATAGTTACCTCTAAAATCTAAAAAATGACTAGAAAAATTATAATCAAACCATTTTCTCTCAAACTCCCACTCAGTATGAATTAACACATGAGACTAATGTATTAAGATGAACTGAACTTCTTTTTATCCTCAGTCATCTCTGAAGTGTTTAGCCTTCCAGCCTGAATTCTGGTAGACAATAGGTCATTTCTGCTGGGATAGATTCTTAACTTTTCGCCTGTCTCCCATGTCAACTCTGCCATTAAGTAGCTATGTGATTTGAATGTATCACTTCCTTCCACCTGGGCAACCATTTCCTCATTTTCAAGAAGGCAGAAGAACAAAAACTTCCAGACACACTAAAAGGCTTCTCCTTCCAAATTTTAGCATGAATCCTCTAACTTCGTTTAATCTTCTTCACTTGCTACATTCTTGAAGCTCCTGTCCACGGTTCACTCTGGTGACGTTACGTCCTTTCTTCTTAGCATGGCTTTATGGCTGCCATGTGTGTGTGCCTATTTACTCTCACCTTAAACATATGTGTGTATGAGTGTTCACACACTTCTACATGGGCACACATGGGAGATCACCACATTGCCCTATGTAGATCATCTTTGAACTACAATTTATGATGAAATAGGAATCACCAGACTACATGGTCTATCTAACCAGGCTTACTCACTATCAATTACATTCACCCTTTCCAAAAGCAGCATGACACTTCAGTCCACAAAAGATGTCAGCTTTTCACTCTTTATCAGATATATACAAGGTTTCCAGAAATATATTGGGGGTCCACTGGTAAGAGCAAGTATAAAAGCTAGCAAAGAGTAGACCTATTAAAAGAATCATGTTTCTTCTCCAGAAATGATATCACGTGTAATCATAAAAAACATAAAATGGACACATTGGTTTAAAAGAATGCTCCCTAAGGTTATGAGTTTAACAGGGCTCTTCTGGTTCCCATACACACTGTTTGCCATTATAGCAGCTTCCCTCTCTCTTAGCTGAGTGGCAAATCACTACCCCAAAGAACCTAATCATCTGGCCACCTCATGGACCCCTGGACAAGAAGGTATACCTTTTTTTGTTTGAAGTCAATAAAAATGTGCAAAAGATTGAAACCCAAGTATACAAGGCAAACCAGAGTACAGCAAAGGTTATAAACAAATTTCCCCTGACCCCCATGCCTATAGTCCTGCTTTTCCCATTCAATTTATAACATTTAGAAAGGCTAAGAGCATGGCATGAGAGGGACTTTCAAATGTGTTATAATCCAGGCCAAATGTTTATTTACAAAAAATAAAAATCATATTTGCTCCCATGCTACTCATGTGAAAATATCCCTTGTAGTGAAGGTAGGAATGTACATTATGTCCTGCCTTTGACTCAGACAGAAGAGGATGCACACCATGTTTAACCAGGTGGGGTCGAGCACTCAGAATGCAGAAAAAAGCCAGCTCCTTAACCACATGTAATGACCCTGGGTAAACTAAGTTGCTACTTCTGGAAAGCAGATTCCCCTCCTTTCATCCCACTCACATGCCAAGATAGACAGAGAAAGCACAAAACCTGTGCTCTCCATCACATCTCATTCATTCATTTATTTTTAATTTTCTTGAAATCAATGCTTATTTGTCAGTCATAAATATACATAGCTTTTATTTATTTTTTTTTCAATTTAATTGTGGTTCAAGTACAGTTTTCTGCCTTTTACCCCCATCCCAGCCCTCCCCACCTCCCTCCCATTTTTACCCCCACCTTGTTATTGTCCGTGTGTCCTTTATACTTGTTCCTGCAAACCCTTACCCTTTTCCCCTGAAATTCCCTCCCCTCTCCCCTCTGGTCACTGTCAGCCTGTTCTCAATTTCAGTGTCTTTGGTTATATTTTGCTTGTTTGTTTGTTTGTTCATTAGATTCCTGTTAAAGGTGAGATCATATGGCATTTGTCTTTCACCACCTGGCTTATTTTGCTTAGCATAATGCTTTCCAGTTCCATCCAGGCTGTCGCAAAGGGTAGCTTTTAAAACTAATAATGCTGAAAGGTATGTAACAAAGAGCAACAGTCTCCTGACTTACCCTCCCTCCCTCACTACCACCTTTTTCCAAGAGACAGCACTTTCAGCTTTTTCAGATGTTCTTCCAGTCTGAAACTATTTTGATACTATACTTATACTATTCTTTCCTACTGTCAATTTTAACCAATATAGATTCTTTTCTCACTATGGTAGAGGATTTTTTAGCTCATTTACACCACCATTCCCCATACCTCTACTCACCTCCCCCACAATCTACTGTTCAGGTTTATACAATCCTTTAATATATACATCATTGTGACTATTGAATATTGTTCGCTGCTGTGACAAGTGTTAAGCATCATTACATTTTCTTTCTCATAGAACCTTTGCTTTTCCCAGGGTTTGCTTAATTTTCTAGGCACTTATGACTGGATCTTCCTTTATTCTCTCAATGTCCCTCAATACACTTTTCCACATATTCAAGTATGTAAAATAAGTTCATTAATTACATTTTGTTCTGGCCTTCTCTTCTTGCATCAGACTGAACAGTCACTCGGCAATCCTGCTGCAGAGCTAATGTCCTAGGGTATTCCTTCTTGACATCCTGGAAATTCCCTTCACCACTGTCCCCTGCTGCATTTTCTATTTCCTGGATTGCACATCTTCCTCCAGTGGCTTCTAAGAGGCATGGGAAGAAGATTCCTTGAAAACTTGCATATCTGAAAATGTCTGTCTGTATTTTACCCTCACACTTATTTATAAGTCCCTCTTGGTATATAATTCTATGTCAGAAATTGTTTTCTGTGCAAATTTTGGAGACTTTCCTCTTTTACCTTCTGGATTGATTCATGTTGCTATTGAACAATGCCATCTTAGCTTCTCATCTTTTCTAATTTCATTTTGCTCTTTGGAAGCTTTCATCCCTGTCATAAGAATGCATCCTGGCTCTGGTCATGGTTTTAGGGACTAAGTGGATTTTTGCAATATGGAAATTTATGTTCCTTCCATTATGACAACTTTTTCTGGTATCATTTCTTCAAAACTTTCCTATCTTCCATTTTTGATTCTGAAAATCCCGTTTCTTTGGGTCATTCTCTAATTTCTGCACCAGTTCTCTAATGTGCTTAAGAGCTCTCTCCTATGGACATCTCTTCACCTTTTTTTCTACATATTGGGGGCAATAGTAGTCCAGGGGTCCTCATCCAGGGAAAGATGAAATCCTTGCTTTCATCTTCCATGCCTATCCCTCCCTTCTATTAGATTTCAATATTGCCTGTCATGAATTTACTTTCCAAATTTCTTTCTTGTGGTTCCTTTTTGGAGTACCATTTTCTCATCATTTCACATGCAATATCTTCCCTTACCTCTTCTAGTCTCTAAATTGTGTCTCCCTCCTAATTCTATTATTTGATATTTTATAGTCTTGGCACTTGATGTTGTCCATTGTTTTTTGACCATCTATTTATATTAAAAAAGTAATGAATAAAAGCTCTGTTTGCTTAAACTAGGCTTGTAAGCTGCTGAGCATGATTTTAGGATAATGGGACTTTTCTTGGAGCCCCTTCCACAGTAACATCTGTAACTTTTCTCTGAGTTCTCCCCCTCCAGAGAAAAGAAAGTCCCCTGACTTCCTACCCAGAGGGTGTAAGCCTGGCTTCTAACACTCTAGAAGCCTTTCACAATCCTTTGAAAAGTGATGGTAACTTCATGTCATAATTCTCTGTAAAAAGGTATTTCCAACTGCCTCTGCTCTGCCAAATCAGTTACCCATCCTCCATCTGTCTGTATAGCAGGTCTCATCTGTTCTCACCTACTCATGGACATTACTCCAAAAATTTCTCTCAGTTCATGACAAATTTTCCTTCTCCACTTCATCATCAAATGTATTTTAGTATCTCTCATCCTAATAAAACTAAAACTCCCTTTGACACAAAATCTCTCTCCAACTAATGTCTAAATGTCCAGTTTTCAGCCAGATCCTTGAAAGGGTTGTTTATCACCCATGTATCTCCAACCATTTTCTCTGAAACCCACTTCAGTCAGCTTCATGCACTGTCTTGGCCACCAGTGACCTTCACAGTGATAAATGCAATGGCCAGTTTCTTAGTCTCCACCTTACCTCTTCCATCAGCCACACTGGAAACACTAGGCCACACCTTTTTCCTGGGCTTTGGATACTACCCTCTCTTGGTATTTTCCTTGTACTGCACTGGCTACTGCCTCTCGGCTGCCTTTGCCTGTTCCTTATCTCCACTCTAAATGCTGGGCTCAATCCTCAGACTTCTCTTCTCTCTCCACATATACTTCCTCAATTATTCAGCCAGTCTCCTGGCTGTAAGCAGGATATGTAAACTAACACTTTTCAAAATTATATCCTCAGCTTTGACCTCTTCCAAGAGCCCCATATTTTTATATCAACCCCCCTACTTGGCACCTTGGATGTCTTATAGGAATCTCCCACAACATGATCAAAACCAATTTCTGGTATCTCTCCACACTCTGAAACATAGTGCTTCTTTGATATCTCAGAAAATTGTAAGTTTATTCTTCCTGCTGCTCAGTTCAAAACCTTGGTATCGTCCTTACACCTTTCTCCCTCTCACAACACCCAGTCCATCAGTAAATACTGTTGTCTCTACCTTCAAGGTATATACAGAATCCAACAATTCCTTCCTCCTTTAACCATTGCTACCCTGTCCAAGACACCATTGACTTTTCCCCAGCAAGAGCCTCCAAACTACTTCCTTTCTCGTATCCCTACCATTTATTCTGAACATACTACTTAAAGTATTATCCTATAAAAATAAGTAATATTAGTTCTCATCTCTGAAAAAAACATCAAATAGTTTCCCATGTTCCTCAAAACAAAAGTTGGTGTCTTTCCAGTTGCCTTCAAGACTCTACAGCCTCCGCTCCCTGTTCTGACCTCAGCCCCAACCATTCCCCCTCCTGCTTATTCCACTCCAGCAACCACAGATCTAGTTGCTGATCCTTCAACACACCACATAGACTCTCTAGACGGGCAGCTTGAACGTTCTGTTCCTTCTTCCTAAAATGTTCTCCCAGGTCTCCAAGTAATTGCTCGAATTTTACCTTGTCAGTGGAGACTTCCATAACCACCCTACACAAAAATGCCACATTCTCCCATACTGGCACATCTTAGCCCCTTACACTTTCATTTTTCTTCTTAAAACTTATTATCGTATAACATACTCTATAAATTGTTTACTTGCTTATTGACTTGTCATCTGCCTTCCTTGAAGGCACACACTTTATCTGTTTTTCCTACCATGGTCCTACATACTAAGACAATGCCTGAGAAGAGTAGATAATCAATATATACTTGTCAAGTGAATGAAT
This sequence comes from Carollia perspicillata, assembly GCA_004027735.1. NCBI lineage: Eukaryota > Metazoa > Chordata > Mammalia > Chiroptera > Phyllostomidae > Carollia > Carollia perspicillata. The sequence continues at coordinate 7,044 of PVKM010024408.1, forward strand.
GAACAAAGTTACATCTCAAGTGGCAGCAAAAAGATACCATTTTGAGAAATGTGGGCCAAAGCACTATTCCTAAAATTGTCCCAGCCAATGACTAGATTACTGCTGGAGCCCAAAATAAAGTTGAAATGTCAGGTAGGGATCAAATGGTTAGATATGTAAAATTCAGTTAAAATGACAATCAGAAGAGGCTGTAGGCCACAGAACCCAAACAGCCAACATGAGCTACAGCAAAAGAGTAGCAAACAGCTTCACAGAGTTCTGAGGGGAGGGTAGTGGCCTTGTGAAAAGATGTCAGTAGCATTTCTATCTCTCTTTCACCTTCCAGAAAGGACTCCAAAACACAGGGCTAAGAAGATTGCACCATTTGAAATACCGAACGGGTGGTTTGCAGGCTGACTTGAAGTTTCCCAAGACAAAGAAATAAAAGGCAATAGGTTTCTAAGATAATGCACAAAGTTGGCTCCTAGTGAGGGTGAGAAGAGAAAGGGAGAAAGAGGGGTGTGGGGGAGAGAATGAGAATGCAAAGCACACACCTCACTTGGCCAGCAAGGAACCATGTGTTCTGAGACATCAGAGGGGAACCTGAGCTCTCTGAGAGTCTCACTCTCCTCATGCTCTTTCCTAACCACTTTCTTCCTCAGATCCAATAAACCTTTTCATCTCTTTCAAGCTGTCCAGAGGGAGCCATAAAAGAGCAGGCCTGACAGATGCTCATGTCAGCTCAACATTGCCAAAAGCACACATCCCAATGTACCTCTCCTTGACGTATGGCTGAAGGTTTCATATGGGTGTCCTTCCAGGACAAGCAAAGTGGGGCCTTTGGAGCGCACTGGGGCCACATAAAGAAGGAGCTCACAGGAGCTTCCCCATCCAGAGAAGCAGTCCGGCATCACCAAGTTTGCTAGATGCTCAAGAGTATACAATAGGATTTGAAGGAAAATAAAACAAAGTAGGCCATGAGAAAGCCTCAGAGACCACGAGGGTAGATGCTTTCAGGAGAAAAAAACACCTGTTTTGACATGTATGAGACACTGGCTGCCCATTTCACTTTTTTTAAGGGACTCTTAGAGATTCAGATGATAATGGGATGGCATTTTTAAAACAGCTAATTTGTTTCCCAGTTTCTTCTCTATTGATGTCTAATCAAAATGCCAGAGATTAGGGGAAAAGAAGGGGAGAGAGAAATTTGAAAAGAGTTGGGAAATTTGGGAAGAGTTGTGACCTTGGGCAGGTCAAGAACCCATTTGACATACGAGGCCTTTAGGGATTCACCTGTGGATAAAGAGCTGGACTGGATGACTCTCAAATTCCTCCCAGCTCTAGAATTCAATGACTTTTCATCTGTTCCACATCAGAAAAGCATTTTAGCTCTATCCAAAATGCAATCATTCTCAAGACATTTTTTAAAATTCATGTCTTCAACATTCTTTTGATTTCCTGAAGATTTAGCAGTGCCAAGCAACATATGACTGTTTAGGTGGCTCAACCTCAAGTCTTGACACCTTCTTCCAGATCCCTGAATTTCATCCTCTTAGATCCCAGCGACAACCCTCCTAGGTCCCACAGCATCACTGCCACACCACGTCCCTCCCAGCCCCTCGTTAACATATGGTCTCCCTAACTCACAGAATTGTCTGCCTCACTTTGGATAAAGCTACTAGTAAAAAGTTCTGAAATAGAAACCAGATGCGCACTCGCACCTTGGGATGTATGTAAGTTGAAGATGAAACCGCCACATCTCTTCCCAGTTGGCTTCGCCTCTTTTTTCCCCACCTGGTCATGTGGTGTGCACCTGTGATACATTGAAAAAGCTTTAGATTACAACGTGAATGCTTATATCAGGTTCCAGGATGGCCTTGGGTCTTAATCCCAGGTGAGTTGTATAGGCATCAAGGGTTTTTATTCCCATCTCATCTTTATGGTTCTCATAGCTTCCTCTGGCACTCAAATTAATATTTCATGTAGACAAACAAGTCCCTGATTCCTCCTCCATCTTCCAAACTTTCCTTATTTTTTCCTTTTTCTTTCTTTCTTTCTCTCTTTCTCTCTTTCTTTCTTTCTTTCTTCTTTCTTTCTTTCTTTTCTTTCTTTCTCTCTTTTTCTTTCTTTCTTTCTCTCTTTTTCTTTCTGTTTCTTTCTCCTCTTTCTTTTCTCTCTCTTTCTCTTTCTTTCTCTTTATTTCCTTGTCTTCTCTTCCTTCCTTCCTTCCTTCCTCCCTCCCTCCCTCCCTTCCTTCCTTCCTCTCTTTCTTTCTTTCTACTTTATTTCCCCCTCCTCTGATTGTCAGTAGAAACACTGTGGTATGAAACAAATGTGTGCTATGGTTAGGGATACCACTCCCACTGTCAGATAGCTCACCTCTTTTGACAGATTGACTCAGACTGGCTTTGAGCCCACAGGCTAGAGGAAACCCCTGCCTTAAGAGTTCATTTCTCCTTCCCTTGACCCAAAATGCCTATTGAGAAGAGAAAAGTAGAAAAGAAAGCAATAGGGATCTAAATAATCCCATGAATGCCAAATGGGAGAAAGCTAGACAAGTGACCACCACAGGAAAATAATCTGAAAGTACAGTGACCAGATTTTCTAAACCAAAACAGAATTCAATTTGATGAAAAATGTGAGACTGGAACAGAGCACTTAAAAGTACATACCCCTGAAAAACTCTAGGGTTAGGGATGCTGACCATGTACATAGTAGAAAATTCTTGTGCAACTTTTGACTCCCCGCAAACTTAAGTTATCCCTCAGTATCCTTGAGGGATTGACATCAGGATGCCCTGTAGATACCGAAATCAGTAGATGCTCAAGTACCTTATATAAAATGGCATAGCTAAATATATAGAGTTTGTCCTCTACATTTACAGACTCCCAACCACAGATTGAAAACAGAACAGGTATTTATTTTTAAAAATTCATATAGAAGTGGACTTGCACAGTTCAAACTGCATTGTTCAAGAGTCAACTATATGAACATTTTGGAGAATCTAAAATGTAAGATTATGTCCTGGCCAGTGTGGCTCAGTTGGTTGGAGCGTCATCCCATAGACCAAAAGGCCAAGGATTCGATTCCCAGTCAGGGCACACACCTAGGTTTTAATGTTTCTCTCTCTCTTTCTCTTTCTCTCCCTCCCATCCTGCTTCCCCTCTCTCTGACAGCAATGAAAAAACGTCCTCAGGTGAGGATAAAACAAAACAAAATAAAACAAAGCAAAACAAAACAAAATTTAAAAAAATGTAAGATCACATACATTGAAGGCCACAGACTGAAAAACCTGGTCCATAACATTTAAGTCAGTGAACTACTTTAAGCACCTACTATGTGTCAGTCATTGTCTCTCTGTCTTTGCTCATTTCCATTTCTAGAGTCCAGACCTCAAGTGCAACCTTGTAAAAATGTAAAAGTTTGGATATCCATACCTCCTATAGTAGCTACCCAGTCTTTGCCACATGTCCCATCAGGAAGTGGGGTCTGTTTCTCTTCCCACTGAATCTAGGTTGGACTGTGACATGCTTCATCCATGTCGTGTTTTGGAAATGATTCTGTATAGCTTTCTAAGGCTGAGCCCTAAATGATCTACAATTTTCATTTTTGTTCTAACACTTTCTCTTAGAGTTTTGTTGGACCATGATGTAAGTTCATATATGTTGACAAGCCACGTGGAGAAAGGCTGAGGCAACACAGCCAATAGCCCCAGCTAAGCTCCCAGCCGGTAGCAACAACTACCATCCATGTGAGTGAAGCACCTTGGATGAACCAGCACAGTCAAGCCTCCAGATGATGATGCCCCAGCTGACATCCCATATAGCAGAAGAACTTCCTAGCTGAGCTCAGTCAACCCACAGAATCATGAGAGAGAATACATGATAGATTTTCTTTTAAGCCACTATGTTTGGGATACTTTGTTCCATAAAAATAGATAGTGGAAATGCTTCCTATCTTCAAACCCAATTCTCTTTTCTTTATTATGTGACTTCATTTTTCTTCTACACCCAAGTGTCTGTAGAGGAAGAGAGCAGGACAGAACTGTATTTTCCATTTAACATTAATTAAGTCACCACCTTAGAAGGGCAGATATACCTATAGTCAGTTCAAGTTTTAAACAGAGGCAAATTTACCTAGAAGCTAATGAAGCTTCAGTTCATTTGTACACATTTCACCCAAGGTCCTAGTATGGGTATATAAGACACTATAAATTTTTGCAAAAGCACAATATGTTAACTATAACCTGCTTAGGCTGCTGTCTATGTCCACTCTAGTTGCTTCTCCATTTACTTTCCCTCCAGGAAGGGTAGCTTCTAAGTGGTCATAGATATTTTGGGGATCTGATGAAAGGAAATCTGTGATAGGCATAGGTGTTTGGGTTCAGGAAGATATACGTACATGGTTTAGTCACTTTTGTGTCTAGTTAAGTTATTGTCAGCCTTCCTGATATAAGACCATCTTCCAGAAAGCCTCCTGTAGCCCAGAATGTCAACTCACCCAATATCGTGATACAGAGATGTAGAGACAAAGGTCATGTCACAATACAAATGTATCCTGTGGTGCCCAGCACTGGATGAATTGGATTGTGATGAAAAGACACAGTTTGAACTGTGTCTTTTTCTACCAGTCATCAAGCATATAAACTGTAAGCAGAAGATTAGGGAATTAAGTTCTTATCGATAAAGCCAAAATGGAAGCACTGTCCCTTTCAGGAACAAATTTCATAATGAACCAATGCTATTGTAAACATATCATGCTTCTTTGTGTTCTTTTTTTCTTAGTAGTAATTACATAAAATTAAATCTAACAGAATTCCTGGATTTATAAGACCCAATCTTGATCAGTGCTATAGGAAAGAGGGCATCTTTGTATGAAGTCACAGAAGTCTGTGTTTATCATTACTATTTACCAATAATAACAATCAAATTATGATCAACCATTCTGCAAGACCGAAACCTTTACAGTTTCCCTATGGAAAATAATATTACAAAATCAGAGCTACAAGAAAAGACAAGTGAAAAGATTTACCAATGTAGAAAAAAGTATCAGAGAGCAGCACCAGGGAAATAAGTGGGTAAAAAGATTATGTCATCATTGTATACATGTCCCATGCAGAGAGAAAAGAGATAGAGAGTACATGTCAAGTGCATCTGTCCTCTTTGAAAGGCCTTTTTGAGGCCTTCTGGCTTCTCATTGGCCAGAAGCAAGTCACATGGCCACCCAGGAGCAAGATGCAGAAGCACAGTGTTTCTTTTGTTAAGTTTTTTGTTTATTTGTTTGTTTTCTGGACACATTTCTAGTCTCCCTACCCAAAAATCCAGATCCTGGTGCTAAAGGAGAATGGGAAAGTGGATAGTGGATAAGCAACCAGCAGGATCTACCTCAGAAGTAAAAAGCTAACCTAGCTTCAGGCAATGAAAATATCTGTTTACTAATAATAACAAGAAATTGTTTTGTTTTATTTTCAACTCACTACCATCTAATAACCTGATCATAGGCCATATGAGTAAAAAGAAAAAAAGCTTTCAAAGAAAATCTAGTAGTTAGAACTATTATGTGGCTTGTTCCCAATTATAATTATCCATATTAAGATATTTGAGAAATTGACAGAGACAGCCTGACTCATATAATAAATATCTTTACTTTGTATTTCCTTAGTTCCAGGAGTCCAAGAATTACTTGGTGAGATACTTTTAAATTTGCTTTCTGTTAGGAAATATTCACTCCTTCACACTTTTCAAAATTTTTAATCTGCCTATTAAGTTGAAAATGACTGCATACACCACAGATCACACAAGAGGCCCAGGGTAGCCCACTGACTTTGCATTTGGTCCGCACAGTGCTTTAAAAATAACTTAAATAGTCATCAACATTCAAGAACCAGAATTATGACTCCAATTTCTAGGTTTCTGCCTTTACTTGAATGGCAAGCATGGCTTGCATTTGCCCACAGCAGCTATCAGCAGAGGCTGAAGGTTCATTCCTGGGCAGAGCCTGCACTCATTCACTTCACGCAGGTCCCTCCTGACCCACCAGCTCCTTTGGGACATCTACCTAGCCTCTGCCTAGACGTGTCTGGATTTATGTACCTACCTATTCCCATATTTATAACTGTAATAGAAAAATGCTTTTAATTGTTATGATTATTTCAGGAATTTACATGACTCCATCAATGGCTTCCCTATGAAAGATAAAAATAGCAAAAGAAATAGTCTTAGCCCTGAGAAGATCATAAAATTTATGTGTTGGAAACATAAAGCAAAAACTTCAAATAAGCAGTTATAGTAAGTATAGACATATACTTACTATACTTAATGGAGCAGACAGTAAGTAGCAAGTGATAATTCCATAGTAACAAACATACATTTTTTTGTAAGAAGAAAAAAATGTAACAGAAAATATATACCCAAATAGAAACATGTTTCTTCACTCAAGGTTACACAACATCTGTCTTCACCGCCAGCCAAAATCTGAAACATTCTAGTATCTTAGCAGAGTGGACCCCCTTCAGCCTACCAGTGGGGCAGGTTTCCCAATGCTAAGCTCAAGGAGAAGCCCTGGGCGCATAGGGTCACAGTGTCAGTCAAAAGAAAATTGTCCAGTTCTATTCTGGGAACTGTTCTAAGACAACAAACAACTCCTCTGCTGCCAAAATGTTACCCTTCCTTAAGAGAAATGCATGCAGGAGAGGAATGCTATGTTTTGGTTCTCTGATTTTTTGTCATTATTTGCCAAACTGAACAATGATTTATATATACATGTATGTATATGTATATATGTATTATATATAAAGTATGTATATAAATCCATATGTGTATTTATGTATGCATTTGTGTGTATGTATGTGTGTATATATACATATGTGAGTGCATATACATTTATATGTGTGTGTATATATTTATATTGGTCATCATGACAGTTAACATTGGTTGAGCACTTCCAATGTGCCAAGTTCTAGCCTATGAAAATTACAGATACTGTCTTGTTCACTTAAATCTTCATAAAGATCCCATTATAGAAATGAGGAAGAAAAAAGAAACTGAGGCAAAGAGTGAGAAGTAACTAGCTTCAGTCCTGCTCCAAAAGCATTTAACTCCTGCAACATGACACCTAGGGAACAGTGGGGTCACCCTGAGTTATGTCTGTGTGACAAGAGTATCTGTGCTTTAGCATTGTGTGATCATTATAGCAATAAAAACTATTCGAAAAATAGTGTGCAGGTTATAAAATGTCTTAATATACATTAGTTCATTTGGTCCTAATGATACTGAAGAAGGTATAGCTTATTAATAAATATGTAATTTGTTTCCTTCTTTCATTGAGAAAAAAGACTAAGAGCAATGGTTGAATGTGTACCATTTTCAAAACACTGTTACATAAATGTAGATGATTACAAGTAGAATAAAACAGTTTTAACCTGATATAAACCACCACTAACATAAGAATGAAAAGCTCCTTATAACTGGGAGAATTTGGTCAATGTTTTAACAAAAATACAACTAAAATTGCAAAGGGAGTACAAGAACAGAGTGATCCTATTTGATTGACAGAATTCAATGAAGATTTCAGAGGAGGGAAAGGTAGGATTTGCACAGGCAGGGGCAGGAACTTGGCAGATTTCTAGGCTGAGTGAACAGCATAAGTGAACAATGACACATGTATGAAAAATATAGGTGTGTTTAAGGAATGGCTTGGTATAGCTGGAGTGGCTCAGTAAGGGAATAAAGTGGGAGAAAACTAGAATCGTAGGGTAGACATGATTGGCAGAGACACTGTACACAACACTGAGAAATTGGAAAGCCATGAATGAACTTGGTGGTGGACACCAGCACCATCCAACCTGTGTTTAGGGCCAAGTCAGCAATGTGATGGATGGACCACGTTAGCGGTGAGGAACCTGCATCCTGGGGCCACAGAGAGCTCCTCTAGCCTAGTAATAAAGTCTGGGATCTAATTTAAGGTTGAAAGACTAGAAGGCTACTTTTTTATTACTATTCTCAAACATATCCAGCCATTAACTTTCTGGGCTAACACCACTCACAGTTTTCTTACTGATATTCTTCAATTGCAAATAGCAATTAACCTCACTTGGAAGAAACCATACAATTTTCCCTTAAAATGTAATAAAGCCACTTTTCTCTTTTTGAATGAGCTTTGACCAATAATTTTTTTAGGTTTGGCTAAATTGTTCTCCATAAGAACATACATACACCAGTATCCTAAATTATCCTAGGAAAAGAGGCAGAGAGGCCAATCAGGAAATTACTGTATCAGTAATGTTTTGGTTTGAGTAGACTAGCATCTGAGCACATAGAATAGGGTCCAGTGTTCATGTGCCATGTGTGAGGCACACAGGGTATTATCCCACATGACTCCAGGGGCTTCACAACTATCTTGATATCACGAGTAAGAGAACATAGATTCAAAGAGGTTACAGAGCTTGGCCAAAGTCACAGAGCTAGTAAACAGAGAAGCCAGGACTTTGCCCCCAGATCTATTTCAAAGCCTTGTTCTTCACTGTAACAGGAAGGTATCACCTCCTAGGGTGATGGTAAATGGATGGAGACAGGTGACTTGGGTAGTACTGACTTGTCCTGATGCTGACCTGGGTGGGGAGATTTGAGAAGAAGTTGCTCTGCTTTCCATGCTAAGGAATCTGGAGTACACACTGTAAGGGACATAAATGGGATGTGATCCGATTATTGACAACAGAAAATTATTGAAACAGTCTGCTTAAGATGTCATGTGGACCTGGCCTCAGTCAGTGACGATTTGGTACTTTTTTTCTGAAACAAACATTGCCGACAGCCTCCCTCTAAACTGGGGTTTCACAACCTGGAGTCCAATAATCCTTTGTGGAGGCCTGTCCTGTACATTGTCCTGCCTGGCAGCAGCCCCAGCCTTTACCACTAGTTGCCTGTATCACCTCTGCCCCCTGCAGCTGTGACAAGCAAAAATGTCTGCAAACAATCACCCCAGGTTGAGAGCCACTGCTTAGATAATGACCATAATAATCATCATAAAAACGCTTGATCAAAGCCTAAACAGAGAAATACTTAAAAATGAAAACCAGTAAGAGAAATTACAGCAACACTGAAAGCCGGGATCCCATTACGTGAATACTTATTTGACTGATGCCTGTAAAGAAAATGGAGCTGAGGACAGCCTCCTGAGCAGCATTTGAGAGTCACACGAGCGTCTCAAATGAGCGACTCTGATATGTCACAGAGCATTCCATCTATTTTTGTGTCTGAGGCTGCATGAAGTTCTAATCTGCTCAGATTTGATTAGATGGCCCTTTGATTGCTCTATTCATCTGTTCATTCACAATCTCTTTCATGCCAGGGTTTTCTGACGACACTCATAACCCAGCAATCATCCCAGCTACATCAAGCGGGATAATGTAGCTTTGCTTTAAGCTGAGATAGCCCACAAAGCATAAGTAGGAGATTTAGATTCAGCTGAGGTTTCTGAAAGTTAGAAATGCAGCAGGAGTTACCATTTAGGTAACAAACAATACAAGGTCCTGGTTTAGTTTTTTCTCCAGTTGCAAACATACTTTTGTGTTTCCTTAGATCCTTTTCATTAAGTTAGACCTTTCATGACAAATGTCTCCTGGACTCATCCCTGGCTTCTGTATGGGGTGGCATTTGGTAGCTGACATAAAATACTTTAATGTGCATCATCTGTGCCATCTGTGCCAGGAATTAGTCCATTAGATCTCCCAGTAGCACCATTCTATACATTGCTAAGAATCAACTTTTCAGAAAGAAGGCATATCTTCATGTCATAAGCAAAGGAGGTGAGATCATCATACTACCGGTTGAGTTTTTGCTTCAACCAGGTGAAAGCCATGCATGAAATATCACAATTAACCCATGCCCAGTGAAGAAGTATCCTAACTGATCTTGTACTTCTATTAGCATCCCAGTCACTCTTACACCCTTGCAGAGACCCAAGACACCTCCGCTGGCTCCCACCCCCACCCAGGCATGGAGTGATGGCAGAAGCATATGAGGAAGTCAATTGACTTCTTGACCCCACCCAATCATTTGGTGGCTGTCACAGGGATACCAAATGTGAAGCAGAAGGTTGTCAGAATTGAGCTGGTCTCCAAGAGAAGTTTTAAATGCAAGGGAAAGCCTAAAGAGCCTCCAGGGATCCATCCATCTTCCCAAGGAGCCTTGTGATCTGCGTTTTAGAATCAGGTGTGCCATCTTGAGAAACCATCCCACATTCCGAGCAAAATTAGTTTAATGTTCCCACATAAAAAGGTCCCATGCCAGGTGGAGGATCATTATATGAGCACAAACCGTGGAACTAAAAAGGTTTGCATGCTGCTGGAAGGAATTTATGGGAAAATTTATTACAGATCTACTTCTTATGTAAATCGTGTCCCCATATGATGAGTTCAGTGAAAGCAGCAAGGGCAGGAAAGGTTATTTGGGCCAAATATCACTACCGTTTGCCTTTGAGAAATAAGATATTCTTCATCCAGTTTGTGTTATGAGTCCAAAGAAGGCAAAAGAGGACAAAAGAAAAATCCCAAACCTTCTGTAAGGATAGCTCCTTTGCCTTTGTGGGATGTCCATCTTTTTCTAAGTTCTTTCTATAAACTAGGCTAAACAAACTGGAGAACAGGGAGGAGGGGATGAAGGAAGGGCCGAGAAATGGCCCAGGATGGCAAACCTGCAGAGTTGAGCGGATGGGAGGGCGTTTAGCTTTCGGGGTTCTTTCTTTGTCTTCCATACTGGGTTCTTAGAGACTCAGATCCCTTTTATACTGCAATGACCCTGAGTCCACAGACGTGACAGGTGACAGGACAGAATGCTGGAATGTCAGAGCATAAACCTGGACACAAAACAGATCCAGAGTCCACTTCTGGCCCTGCCACTTGATAGCAGGTAACTCTAATAATAGAAAACAACAAAACATAACAACAACCAGATTAGGTGACTCCTGTACTCCGTGCCTCCACTGGCAGCCATTGCACCCAACTGGAAGCCACTGAAGTCACCACAAAGCCTGGATGACCCAGTCCCTTGCTCTGTCCAAACACACCGACTGCGACTCTCTCCTTTGCACTGCACTCCAACCACAATAGCCCCTGCGCTGTTAGGCCTCTGAACTGGCAGAGCACACCACTACCCCAGGGACATTGTACCAGTTGTCCTTCCTCTCTTCCCTCACACTCTCTTGAGATCTTCGCTCACATGTCACTTTATCAGGGAGGGCCTCCCAGTGTAAAACAGCAAGGGCTCTCCACTCACGCCTTCCCAACCCCCTCTCAGGATTTCCTTTTCTCCTTGTCCTGCTTCATTTTTCTCAGTAGCACTTACTCTAAACTAAAATATCATATAGTCACTTGTTATGTATAATCTGCACCTCATACATCCCTGTGTGATCTGCATCACATATTTCTCAAACCTAAAACAATGCCAGGCATGAGTCGGTACCTACATGTATGGATGCAGTCGACCACCTACTACGATGTGAGGCATTGTAAATAGGCAAGTTTCTCTGAGTCTCACTACCAAGTAAACGCATTCTACTGTTTGAATATACAAGGTCATTTCTACTGTTAAACTGCATGGGGAGTTCAGTGTAAAATGTGACATGTTTGTGCATGTATTTATAAATGTATATATGAGAAAGTATGTGTGTGTGTGTGCATCACTTAATTCTAATGTAAACCCTATAAGCAGTTAGCATTAAAGTTATTCAAAGTTCCTATATCAAATCTCAATGCCCTAGGAGGGAATGGTTAACTAGAATATGAGGGATCCTAATCAAAAAGCAAAACGTTGAATATTGGTTATTTAAAATATTGTTATCCAAAAGCCATATTAATTACCAAAACAAATACTATATTATTATTGGTAAAATAAGAGCATTTCAGATGAGATTGAGCACGTTCAGGGTGCTATGGTCATAGACGAGAGCATTTCAATACAGGTGATTACTTAAAAATATTGTAAAGGCTCTACTGCCCTGAAGGAAACAAAGTAGAAAGATCTGACCAGCACCACAAGCTCAGCGGTCAGCTCACGGCTCTAGCCTGGATGTCCTGAATCCCTCCACCTCATGGATGCCCTGTGACCAGACCATCCACGAGGCTGCTCGGTCCAGCTATCATAGTGTTTTGCATCTGCCCCAGAGTGAGTCTTTCCATGCATGCTGTTAGCTGGAGCACCAAAGTAGAACTATAGAACTTGTTGTAAACCTGTCTTGTGCCTGTTTGCTTAATCTTTAGCCACTTAGTAGAATTTGAGCTTGTTTTCATTATAACAGTCCTAATATGAGTTTGCCCTAAAGCAGTACCTAAGATAAGAATTCAAGTACACTTGTCCAATTCGATCCGGAGGAAGTGGGAGGCAAGTGGGAGCTACATGCAAAAAATTGAAACTCGATCACCAACTTACACCATACACAAAAATAAATTCAAGGTGGATAAAAGACTTAAATATAAGTCATAACACCATAAAAGCCCTAGAGGAAAACATTGGCAGAAAAATCTCAGACATTCCATGCAGCAACATCTTCATGGGTATGTCCACTAAAGCAAGGGATATAAAGAAAAGAATAAATAAATGGGACCTCTTCAAATTAAAAAGCTTCTGCATGGCTAAAGAAAACAGCATTAAAATGAAAAGAGAGCCAACCTTATGGGAAAACATATTTGCCAATTACATCTCAGACAAGGGCTTGATTTCCAAAATATATAAAGAACTCACACAATTCCACTCAAGGAAGACAAAAAACCCAGTTATAAAATGGGCAAAGACTTGAACAGACACTTGCCCAAGGAGGACATACAGAGGGCCCAGAGACACATGAAAAGATGCTCAGCATCACTAGCCATCAGAGAGATGCAAATTAAAATGACAATGAGATACCACCTCACAACAGTCAGAACGGCCAACATAAACAAATCGACAAACAAGTGTTGGAGAGGATGCAGAGAAAAAGAGAACCCTAGTATACTGTTGATGGGATTGCAGACTGGTGCAGCCACTGGGGGAAGCAGTATGGAATTTCCTCAGAAAACTAAAAATGGAACTGCCTTTTGACCCAGCAATTCCACTGCTGGAATTATACCCTAAGAACCCTGAAACAGCAATCCAAAAGAACCTATGCACCCCAATGTTCATAGCAGCACAGTTTACAATAGCCAAGTGCTGGAAGCAACCTAAGTGCCCATCAGTAAATGAGTGGATCAAAAAGCTATGGTACATTTACACAATGGAATTCTATGCAGCAGAAAGAAAGAAGGAGCTTATAACCTTTGTGACAGCATGGATGGAACTGGAGAGCATTATGCTAAGTGAAATAAGCCATGTGGTGAGGGACAAATACCATATGATCTCACCTTTAACTGGAATATAATCAACAAAAGAAAAAAGCAAACAAAAGATAACCAGAGTCATTGAAATTAAGAACAATCTAACAACAGCCAGAGGGGAGGGGGGAGGGGACAGTGGGAAGAAGGGTTTTCAGGACCTACTATAAAGGACACGGG
>PVKM010024409.1:0-20546 GCA_004027735.1 Carollia perspicillata
TAGTCCTAGATGTCCATTAGTTCACCTTATTCCTGTTTTTAATGCTAAACTTGAAATTGATATTGATTCTGGCCTGTTCTAGAAGGATTCTGAATAAGATGTTTTTAAATTCATAGAACAGAAGTTTGTGAGCTGAGTTCTAGAGCTTGAGAGCTTTTAGATGTGATTTAGGACAAATGCAGGATGAGGAATAGCTGCTTACTGTGCTGTCTCCCTGTGGTTTATTTGTTATTTATTTTTATTAAATTTATTGTGGTGACATTGGTTCATAGGGTCATATAGGTTTCAGGTGTACATTTTTATGATACATGACCTGCATGTTTCATTGTGTACCTGTCACCCAAAGTTAAATCATCTGTCACCATATATTTGGCCCCTTTATTCTTACTAACCCTTCATCCTCTTCTATCTGGTAACCAAAATGCTGTTGTCTATCTGTGTCTATGAGTTTCAGTTTTATGTGCCCCATATGAGTAAAATCATATGGTTCTTAGTTTTTCCTGACTAAAGCAATCCTGAAAAAAGAGAACAAAGTCAGAGGTACCCCCCTACCTAACTTCAAATTATACTACATAGCTACAATAATCAAACCAACATGGTAGTAGCAGAAAAACAGACACATAGACCAATAGAACAAAATTGAAAGCCCAGAAATAAAACCATAGACATATGAGCAAGTAATTTTTGGTAGAGGAGTCAAAAACACACACTGGAGAAAAGAAAACCTCTTCAATAAATGGTGCTGGGAGAATTTGCAAGCCACACCCCTGTCCTTTAATCTCAGCGTTAATAATACTAACAAAAGTGTAGACAGCATCTACTGTGTTTCAGCACCACACGTTATACAAATTAATTCGATTCTTGTGACAACACTGAGAATTTTTTTTATCACATGGGGAAACTGAGGCACAATACAGGCCAGTGCCTTGTTCAAGACCACCTTGGTAGTAAATGCAGAGCCAGGTTTCAGACAGCAATCAGGTTCTTACTAACTATAGTCTAATGACGTTTTCTTATCATGGCAACTTGGGTCTTGCATGTTTTGAGGGTCATGATGCATCATTCAGAAAAGAGTCTGCCACCATAAAAACTTAAAAACTACCATGGCCACAGGCAAGGGAAGCAAAAGAAAAATAAGTAAATGGGACTACATCAAACTAAAAAGATTTTGCACAGCAAAGGACACCATCAACAAAATGAAAAGACAACCCACTGAATGTGAGGAGATATGTGCTAATATATCTGATAAGAGGTTAATATAAAGAATTTACACAGCTCTTCACAAAAAATCAAACAGTCCTATTAATAAATGGGCAATGGACCTGAATAGATAGTTCTCCGAAGAGGACATACAGATGGCCAATAGACATATGAAAAGATGTTGAACATCACTAATCACCAGAGAAATGCAAATTAAAAACACAATGAGATATCACCTCATAGTTGTCAGAATGGCCATCATCAATAAATCAACAAACAATAAGTATTGTTCAGGATGTGGGAAAAGAGAACCCTCGTGTGTTGTTGGTAGGAATGGAGATTGGTGCAGCCGCTGTGGAAAAGCAGTATGGAGATACCTCAAAAAATTAAAAATGGAACTGCTTTATGACCCATCAATCCTACTTGTGGGAATATTCATATATCCAAAGAAACCTGAAACACTAATTTGAAAGAATATATGCACCCTTATGTTCATGGCAGTGTTATTACAATAGCCAAGGTTTGGAAGCAGCCCAAGTGCCCATCGATAGGTGAGTAGATAAAAAAGCTGTGATACATTTTTATGATGGAATAGTATTTGGCCATAAAAAAGAAGGAAATCTTAACATTTTCCATAGCATAGATGGACCTGAGAGCATTAAGCTAAGTGAAATACACCAGTCAGAGAAAAACAAATACCATGCCATTTCACTTTTATGTGGGATATAATGAAGCAAATTAACAAACAATACTGAAAAAGACTCACATACACAGAGAACAGACTGAGAGCTGTGGGAGAGAATGGCTGTTGGGGGACTCAGTGAGAAAGATGAAGAGATTAAGCAAATTAAAAATAAGAACCTCATAGACACGACAACAGTGTGGTGATTACCAGAGGAAAAGGTGAATGGGGAGGGGTAGAAGAGGGTGGAGGAGGGATGGATGGTGAGGGAAGGAGACTTGACTTGGGGTGGTGAGCACACAGTACAGTGTACAGATGAGGTACTGCAGAATTTTACTGTACACCTGAAACCTCTATAATTTTATTAACTAATGGCACCACAATAAATTAAAACACACACACACAACCACCATGCTGGGGCACCTGAACTTCCAAGGTCTTCTCGTGCAGCTTCCAGTGCAGGATGTTTTTATTTTCGTGGTCCTGGTACTGAGATATGAGTTTGCCTGCGGTTGGATGCTGGTCTGTGCAGCTGTATGGAGCGGCACTAAATCAGAGGCAGGCAGAGCTGAATGTCAGAGGAAGGCAGGAACTAGCTCCTCAAGGAGCACACTGGTGGACAGGGTACCGACTCCCTCTTCAGCCTGGGTGACCCCTCAGCCCTCCCGAGCTCCCCGACAGTGGTTTGTTTTCCCCATGCCACACTAAGAGTGGCGAACCTCAGTTCGGGAGACTCTTCACAACCATGTGTGTGACAGGGGGGTCTGTAAACCATTCTCTTTAAGGTATCTAACCTTAAAGAGGGCCAGTGTGCCAATAGTATAACAGTATAGCCCTTTGTAAGTTTTGGAAAATTCAACTCTAAAGCTGGGCAGTGTGCTTTCACAGTGCGTTACCCAGTTACTCAAATGCGTATATACACGAAGAGCCACTAAACTCCTACTTTTACTAAGTTGATGGAATTTGCTGAAAACTCATTATGTAACAATCGTGACTATTATTTTCTGGATGCACTGAGGTGAGTCCCCTTCCCTAAGGACAGTTTGGTTTTATATGAAAGTGGGAAATAAAGAGGTTTCTTTCATTAATGGCATCAAATTGCATGTACAAAACAATGATTAGGATAACAAGCTTTTCACATTTTGTAGAGGAGTTCCAACAACTTTTTAAAAAAACTGTTCTTAAAGTGTGGGCATAGGCTACATGTCGAGCGGTGGCTGATGGGGTTTATTGTGCATAGACAAATGGGGGTAGGTGGGTCTCAGTCCCTATTGCTCTGCACTGGCAATGCATGAGGGCAAGGCGCGGGGGTGGGGCAGTGGTGGCGGGGGCTGCGGTACCAGGCAGAGATGAGCACAGAGTTGACGCACCATCTGGTTCCATGAGGATGCCCTTGGAAAGATGCACTGGCTGTGTGCTCCGCTCTGATACCATCTTCTTCCCTTTTGCAGCTTCCCACTTCCCATCTGTGCCCACCCACTGGTTTCTCGAAGAATAATAAAAATATTTGGCACATGGTTCAAGGGAAAAGACTCAGGAATCTGTGGGCTCCCTGTTCTAGGTTCATACAGTGTTAGAGACACATGGCCACCGTGGCCTGATTGGCTTCTCGCACCCATTCCTGAAGCTGTGATCCAGCGTGACCCACTGGGGATGTGCATTTTGCCACACGGTGGATATCACAGTGCTAGTTGTACTTTACAAGTTGCCAGAAAAACGTTTTCTTTTTCCTTTCATGTTTGCCAGTACAGCCTGCAGGCTCCAAAAGGCATCTTCAGAATGCTCATAATTAAAGTGCTGGAATTCCAGCAGGAGTAATCATTACCTATTTTGCTTGGGTGCAGTCCTTCAGAGAAAATGATGTTCTTGCCAATAATTATTAGGTATCAGTTTGTCATATTATTCCTCCAGAAGCTTCAGTTGGAGGATAAATGTTAGGCCAAACTTTGCTGTTTAAACCTCTGATTTAAATACATCTAGTATTCCAGAAAAAAAAACCACAACAAAACAAAGCAAAAAATAAAACAAACCAAAAACCTTAAACAGCAGTTATATCTGAATAGAATGCAACTATATGACTGTTTTAAGGATAGTTGAAAAAATAAGTACTTAGTAAAATGGCAATTTTACCCACTAGTAAACACTTTGAATCAGCCAGGACTTCAGATTCTCACAGCACATTTTGTGAATGATGTCTGTATTCTGCCATCTTACTGGAATGCTCCTACATTGATCACAGTAATAGCTTTTCAAAAAATCGTCACCCAAGGATATGTTTATTGATTTGAGAGATAAGGGGGGAGAGAGAGACAGACAGACAGAGAGAGAGAGAGAGAGAGAGAGAGAGAGAGAGAGAGATGTGAGAGAGAAATATCGATATGTTGCCTCCTGTATGTGCCCTGACCAGGGATCAAACCCTCAACCCAGTTATGAACCCTGAATAGGAATCAAACCTGCAGTCTTTTGGTGTACAGGGTAATACTCCAAGCAACTGAGTCACCTGACCAAGCTCATAGAAATAGCTTTTTTTTGATTGATGGGTGAGTCTTTATTGTCTATAGATGGATAACTGCAAATTCAACTTCCTCAAAGACTGTAGCTGTAAACAATAGCTACGTGCAGACATGCTGCTTCATTGGTGTGCTTTGGAATTGGAGGGAGAGTTGAGGGACAAGCACCTGAAATTTGCATTTGCACTGATAGGTCTCTTTCTTTTGGCTTTTTTTTCTGAGTGATGAGAGAGATGTGTGCAGAGCAGGCAGGCTCATGGGGTTGTCTTCAGGAAGAAGGCTCCCATGGGTATTTCTCCCCAGGACTTTTTGCCTAGGTGGGGTCCCAGTGGAAATTCCTCAGCTTTCCTTGTCAAGGCTCTCAGGTTCTGGCCCTGCAGAAGTTAGTTCCTGTGTGAAAAGACTCTTCATTACAGACACAGGAAAGGATGTGGTATGAGGGGGATTCCTTCACGGGAGGTTTCCATTAACAAAGAATAAATATATAAAGTTTTATTGGCCTCGGAATTCATGTTTTGCCCTGGCCGGGTGGCTCAGTTGGTTGGAGCTTCATCTCATACACTGAAAGAAGGTCATGGGTTTAATTCCTGGTCAGGGCACATACCTGTGTTGGGATTTGGTGTCTGTTTGGGGTGCATACGAGAGATAACTGATCAATGTTTCTCTCTCACATTGATCTCTCTCCCTCTCTGTCTCTTTCTCTCTCTCCTTCCTTCTCCCTTCCTCTCTCTCTAAAATTGATAAGCTTATCCTCAGGTGAAGAAAAAAACGTATGTCTTAATATCAGCATGTTTGTCACCACCCATTCTCTCTTCATACACACCCATTCTCATCTTGAGGAATGCACTTTACCTTACCTATTCCTGTGTTTTCTCAAGCAATGACTGTTTTTGTTCTGGATCCATATTTTAAAAGGTCAGAACCCAGTCTTTCCAAATGTGCCCCCAGATTACTTGTTTTCACTCAGCGAGTGAAAAAAATAGTTGAGAATTATATGTAAGGAAACTCTTCCCATCTGAAAATTTGAAGCAATAGAAGTTGGATTTTGCAAGTTTGTTTTGGGTAAGCAGCAAGCATATTTCCCAGGGTTGGTTCAGCAACAACATTTCTGTCCCGTCATCTAGTGAGGGATGAATGGCATATTGTGGTTTCCAAAACTGAGACTGCAGATGCTACACCCAAATTTGCTCAGTTTGGGAAGCTCACAAGTAGGCTTGCCTTTGATTTTTTTTCTTCCCCTGAGCTTCTCTTTTGGCCATAGAGAAATTGCTTCTGTGTCATTCAAAATATTTGAATTTATCTGCAACCCAGAAGAGGGAAGAAGCTAATGAAGGTTCTCCTCAGCAATTCGTTGACATGTAGGGTGAGCATGGTGGTGGGGGAGGGGTAAAGCAGCAGAAAGGTCAAAAAGA
The DNA here is from genome assembly GCA_004027735.1 of Carollia perspicillata. Classification (NCBI taxonomy): domain Eukaryota; kingdom Metazoa; phylum Chordata; class Mammalia; order Chiroptera; family Phyllostomidae; genus Carollia; species Carollia perspicillata. The sequence continues at coordinate 5,805 of PVKM010024409.1, forward strand.
GTTCTGTTATCTTTTGTTTTTTTGCTGGCAAAAAAATTGATGTTTATCCACAAAAAGCTCACAAGAAAAACTGCTGATGGATTTTCTGATGTGCCTTGAGTTTCTCAGACAAGCTTGTTAAGGTGTCCTTTGATCCATCTCTTTTGATTACTGACAATCAAGACTTGCATAAAATTCAGCCTATGCCTTCTGTACATGGTCACAGGTTATCAATCTACAAGACCCTCTGAAAGAGGGCAGAGAGAAGTAGTATTTGGGAAAAGTATAGGAAGGTAACATATTAATAGTAAGAATGTCTTAGGGGTGATGAAAAAGTTTGTGAGAACATATATTCATCTACATTTCTCTAGAAAAACCATGAGGAATAGGAATGACCTAAAGTAAAGCAACCAACTAAGAATAGGTAGGAGAGGTAGTTGGCAGCCATGGGCCAGGTACTGCTTTAGACTCTGGAGAAACCTCAACGAACATGAAGTACAGGGTCCCTGTCTCCCTGGAGCTTCTAGTCTAGCAGCAGAGTTTAACTAATTGCAGCTAAGTAATTGAAATGCAGCTAAGTAATTGAAATGCTGAGGAAGCACTATTCTGGATAGGACCAAAATACAACTTAAGTTTTCTCCCATTGTTCTTGTAAAATTTATTAAGTGGCATCAATACCCTTGACTCATGGAGAAAAACTCTGGAAGCTCCCTTGGCTCTCTTGCTCACTCTCAGACCATACAGAAGATCCCCTGATTAATCTGAGTTACAGAAAGTCTCATTTCAGTGCTTTAAAATTTCTGGTGCCATGACCTAGTCAAATTGATCTTAACTTGGTCATACCTTATCAGGTCTCCTCTGTGAGCCTGACTTCTATAGCCAGGCTGACATCCTTTTACTAACTCCTGCTCCTTCTGCACTTCCCAGTCCCCACCATGGTTGTAGAGTGTGTGTGTATGTGTGTGTGTGTGTGTGTGTTTGTGTGTTGGGGTGCTTGCAAGAAGGAAATGAGAGCATCAGCCCTTTCTTACCTGGGTGGCTAAGTCTCTTGATGATGGGCTGTTAATTCCTTTGTCCCCCCAGACATTCTGGGACAGACCCCACACACAGTTGCTTAGGCTTTCCTGGGATAGCTCTGGTGTCCTAACTGCAGGGAACTTGGCTAGAAGCTACTCTCCCCTGGGTTGGACTTGTAGTTGGAGAGTGGCATCACCCACCCCCAGTCCCCCAAAAGACAATGAGGGCTGTGATATGGTATGGTATGGAGGAGGTCTCTTTCTGACCTTTTCTTCCTACTCCTCTAATTTTTTTCTCTAGTCTTGATCCGGTGGAGTATGTGGTCCAGAGTCATAGAACTTTTCACTAGGCTGCTTTCTCTGCACATCTGTGGGCAGTGGGGATGGGGATAAGTTTCACACTGAGACCTGAGTATTGGAGCCTCAGCAGGACCTAGAGAGAAAGAGTTCAATGCTCAAATCTGTTATATTTCTTTTCCAGGCTCTGCATTGCACTTTGCATGACTCTTTCACTTGCTCCTTAAACCTAATGAGATAGGTACAATGAGACCAGAAAATGACCAGAAGAGAAATGGAAACTGAACTCCAAGTAGTTTAAAGAACTTGTCCAAAGACAGAAACTCAGTAATGAATTCTGTCCTCAAACCTAAGCCTGCCAGCTAGATTGTGTTATTTGTAACCTCGACGTCAGTGTCAGGAGGACCAAGCCTGGGGAGAAGAGGACAGTCTTCTGACAGACATTTAGGCCAAATAAGCAAAAAGATTTGGAATGAGAAGTGAAATGACCCTGGCCCCCGCCCCTGCCTTTACCGCCACAGGTCTGTGCACCCCGGCACACTGTTTACAACAGCCCCTTGTGGGACGGGCGGGGGCAGTGCCACTCGGCGCCGGCCCCGTGGCAGCACCAGACCGCTGGAGATGTGACTGTAGCCGGGACATGAGCCCGCTTGTTCGCTCACTCTCAGTGAAAAGAGTTTTGAAATGAGTTCTGAATAGACAGCATTTTCTTTGTGCATTTGGTAAATAACACAGAGCAAAGTTAGCGAGTTGCTGCGCTTCTGCACTCTGATTCTATGGAGAAGGGCAGGATGTTTTTAACAGAATGTGACCTCTCTGGAATACTAGAGGTAAGGAGAAAACAACTGTGGAGATAGCTGTGACTGTTTTACATCTTGGAAAGCATGGCTTTTAATAAAGCTACATGAAGAAAGGTTTCCACATACTGCAGAAAAACCAATGCCTCATAGAGTTTTGGAAGGTGCTATTCACATTGGTTTGGCATTGTTTAGATTTGATTAAAATCACCGATTTCCTTGTGATAATTTTCATGTGCACATTTTTTTTTCCTCCTCTAGAAAGTAATAACATTTCTGAACGGGGCAGTGTGGAGAAATCCTACCAGAAATAGCATAAGAGCATTTTGGAATATATCCCGGAAAAGATAACTTTCTGCACATCCGTAGAGACTCACCAGTAAAGGTAAGAACTAAAATATTGTAAAGAGAACATTCAGGTTATTTCATTACATAACACTGGGTTGAATTTTGGGAGACGAACATGCACCACTGATGTAGAAGGGATGAGAGGGGAGCTAGGAAGGCCCATCTTTTACCCCTCCCTCCTTTAGAAATGGGCATGAGCATGGTGGCCCTGGGTCCCCGTGACAACTGGTAGTCACCAGATTGTTTCTCATGCCAGTGGAAGAGCCACAGAGAACATGATATGCATGGGGTTGGGGCATCTGAGAGATTACAACATTCAGCAGAAACTTCCGCTAAAAAGTCAATGTGTTTATTAAGACTGCAAATATTACTTGTACAGTGTGGAATTGCTTTTAGGTTTATATTTGCACTGACTCATTTTCTATTTAGGACTGAATCTTAAAAAATCACTTTTATGGTGCTCGTATGAGAGGTACATCTGTTGCTTACATATAATAAGCCTCAAATATGAAGACATGTTGAAAGCTGGAGCCGTTGTTTGTCACGATAGACGACCTATAACACATGCATGCTGTATGTCTCTTTGCTGGAATGCAGGCACTGAGTAACCCAACTTTATGGTTCTTCCCTTGAGCAATAGGATTTAAAAAAAAATTCCAGCTCATTTAGGTCACTGTAATGAACATCATTTAGAATTCTCAAATGGGTACTTTGAATAAAGGTCAGAGGGACAAAGATGGCATTGGTTACTGTGGAGTATTTGGGATTCTGGATGAGTTTCTTAAGCAAAGCAGAGCTAACACTTTTACATGTTGGTAGGTCATATACACATCACAATAGCACTGTAAGAAGGCTCTCTTTGCAGCAGGCACGAAAATCAAGCTGTTGGTTCTCAGGAGTGTGTCAGTTTTATGTCTCATAATTGTGGGTAAACAATTATATATAACTGAAGTACAAGTTATACTGGAGCAGGCTTTCCAATGGGGAAGAGCTCCTGATCTTTCAAACAATTGACAAGATACATTTGTTGCATATAATTCAGAGCCTGGATCTTTCTATTTCAGATACTTGCTGTCAAATGAACTGAAATGTTCCCTCTGTATCAATTAAGATTGAGTCAGTCTATAGAAGTGATTCTTCCATAAATCATGTTCATGCAACTGAGATAAAAATTGTGACCTTCCTAATTAAATCATCCTGGATTATATAAATTCAACATTACGTATTGTTTTCCCTACAATTTTTCTTTTTTATTGTTATTCAAGTACAATTGTCTCCATTTCCCCCCACTATTCACCCCCACCCCATTCCTATGAATTTTTAAACCAAACATTTTAGATAAAATAGTGCATTTAGTTTGTGATTTTTTTCAAGTTATTATGATGCAGAAAAAGTTGTCTCCAAGATGAAAAAAAAAATTAAATTAAAAGATCCTTAACTTTAAAAACAAGTTTTATGTTGTTTCTTTAAACATTTGAATTAAAATCCAGCTGTGTGTATACCTCACCCCATAAGAAATAGAGCCACTTGAGCAGTATATTTAAGAATTCGGTGGGGATGTGAGCGAGTGGAAACCACAGCAGTACGGGTTCCTTGAAACCAATTACAAGAGACCACCAGCAGAGGGCAACACAAAGCAATGAACTCAGAAAAATTTCCAAATAGCTACAAATTTAAGTGAAAATATCTGTATGAAAGTAGTACTTTTTGGACAACCTCCTCCACCATAATCATAGATCTCTAAAACAATTTTCAAAGAGCCTCAAAGACCTTATTCCCTAAATAAGCCTGTTACCATGAAAATGTTGAGGTGTGAGGACAAGTTTTCCTTATAAAGCTTTAGAGGATGAATTTTCTTGTAAAATATTGAAGAAATCATAAGTTCAGATTCATAGAACTATCACTTACCAAACTCAGCATTTGAGGCAAAATAGAGCTTACAATGTTTTCCATTAAATACAAATTCCTTGATGCAAAACAATAGACCATTGTTCTACTTGTCATTTTTTTTGCTTAGAATTACTACAACAAACATTTTATATTTTCCAAAAAAACACCCATGATACTCTGTATTTGACATACATTTGACATACAGTCTGAAAAGAAAAATACCTACTAGACTGGAAGAGAATCCCTAAGAACTAAGATGGATAATTTTCTAAAAATGTTATATTTTGTTATAGCTTTATTATAAAATCCCCAGTCTAATGGCCAATGTACAAATGTCTAGGGAATCTAAATGTCTTTATTTTAATTTTCTCCTGTAATTTGAAAGTTAGCATTGAAGATTATAATTTTTTATGGGTTAATTAGGATTATAATGCATTTTTCTCTTTTCAAATGTTCATGAGCATATAACAAGTTAGAATGACTTTTACAAGCCAAGTATCTCTCTTATGCCATTAGCTTTCTTGGGTTTACCTTCTAAATGACTTTGGCTCATACTGACTTGAGATATTTGACATATCAAGTATTGTTGTCTTCAAAGGTTTCCCAGGCAACTGCAACAATTCATCTGGTTCCAGTCAAAAGCGCCCTTGAACTCTCAGCTCACTTCACTTCCCAGTATGAGTAATGTGTGTAGCAAAAAGAAAAACACCAAAGACTTGATGTAATAGGCTAATGTGAATGGGTTGGTGAAGAGGTGGATATATTTCACAAAAGTATTCACTTGGGCGTTAAAACTTCTGCTGGCTGCCCACAGGCCTGCCTTGTTAAGCTCTCATTTTCATTTGAGGGTTGAGGGAAGGCCACAATAGATTACCCTATGTTCTAAGTTCTGTGAGGAACTTCTCATAGCTCCTGGGCAGATTCCTGAGAATAGCGTCCCCAAATTTGTGCCCTCAGTCACCCCCAAAACTCCAAGTACAGGTTGCTGGCCCATCAGGGAGTGACCACCTCTGAATCTCTGAGTGGTGCCTTGGTATTCCAGCTGACTCAGACACACTGACCTTGACATAGATCTTTCTCCTTTAACCCGTCATGGAGAGTTTTGTCCCATTGTGCTTATTTCCACAACCAAATAGTTCCTGAAGAATGAGAGAGAGGGAGAAATTGAAATTACTGATACTGTGGTCTGTAAAAGCTCCCTCTATTTAGCATAGATTTCATCATGTCTTGCTGAAAACAAACATTTTTTACCTCATCTAGGCAGACAGTGCCGTTAGAATGTCATTCTTTACTTTTTGTCTTTACCTTGGCTCTTGCCATCACAATACACTGAATAGTGACTGGATTGATGGATGGATTAGGCAATATAATAATATAGTCAGCAAATCCCACTAGTTGAACTCTTTAAATGGGAGCAGATTGTGAAGTACAGAGCCTCTGCAGAAGTCTCCCTATTGGCTCCACACTGAACTTAAAGTCCAGAGAGCTACAACAATTAATGATCTGTTACGTGGACCCATACACAAAGGCAGAGCTTACCGCCTCTTCCCCCACCACTAACCGTTCCCTTTTCCCTGTATTTGTTATATTTTGTTTTGTTCTATACACTCACTGGGGCATGAACAGCCATCTCATTGAAATGTGTCTCAGTAAGCATATTTTTCTTTTCTTTTTTATTGTAATTTTCTCATTATCATTTATCCTGCCTATATGCTCTTCCACCTCCACCCACACATCCCCCCTCCACTTTCACAGTCATCACACTAAAAATCTACTTTTCTGGATCTAAAAGAAATTTTGGTAAGGATATGTATATGTATGTATGTATATGTATGTAAATATATATAATATATTTATCTATTGAAAGCCTCTATTTATCTATCATCTATCAGTCTATTGATCATTGCTTTAGCTACCAGCTGCTCTTCTACTAGCTACAATTACCATTATCACAAAGTGGTTATCACTTTGAATAGTCCTTGGCTTGTTAAAATTAATGTAGACAAATGTAGTAGAAAATGTAGTTTCAGGGTGTGAAATAAAAATAATCAAGTTGAATAAATATTTGCTATTGTTTTCATAAAAGTTTAAATCTTCAAAAGAGAACGCTGACCAAACTAGGAATACAGCAGGAGCAATGAAACAGGTGGCCTGCGTCATATCACCGTTTTTTAATTAAAGCAATGCTGTGGGTGTTGGCGTGGACTCACTGCCGCACACGGGCAGTTTCACAGTTTCTTAAGCTGAAATCTAGCTGGTGAGCTCTTGATCACAACAGAGTTCTTTTCGCTAATTTATAATATATCTCTGCACTGATGAGCAATGACAATATAGTTTTGATACCTAAATCACAGTTTAAAAAATTCCAAGAAGTATATGAATTCTCAGACATGGGCAGTTATTCCTGAGCCAAAGGGTCTTTGTGCAAAGCTAACGTGTCTAATAGAAAATCAGTCTTTCACTGTACAGCTGTGCTATCATGTTTTAATAACTGAATGAATATTCTGAATTAATAAGCATAACGTTTATATAAGCTAACGGCTAGTCTAAGCTCTGCATTCATTGATGGGAACCTTCAGCAAATGTTTCTTTTCGTCAGCTTGCTCAAAATGCATGAATATAATTATGGTCCTGAGGTGATACATATAAACTAGTTACAATAGTAACTAGAATAGATAACTAAAAGTTATGGGTTCATGTTTTTTGAGTACTTGTAAGACCCTGAAAAAAACAATTTAAAAAATAAATGTTTATGCATTTATATTTTGTACCTCACAAAACATGGTCTAAGTGTTAAAGCATACCAATAAGATTTTTTTGAGTTCTGTTTTATTTTTCATTTCATTTTATTTTATTTTGTTTAAAAATAAAACATAAGTGACACTCATATCTTGATAGAGAACTTACAGAAGTATCACAGCATGAGCAAAGTTTGAAGTTTAAAAATTTTTTAAAAATATATTTTATTGATTATTCCATTACAGTTCTCCCATTTCCCCCTTTCATTCCCCTCCACCCTGCACACCCCCTCCCACCCACACTCCCCTGATTTAGTTCATGTCCATGTGTCATAAGTTCTTTAGCTTCTACATTTCCCACACTACTCTTGCCCTCTCCCTGTCTATTTTCTTCCCATCATCTATGATACTTATTCTCTGTACCTTCTCTCCCCCTCTCCTCCTCCCACTCCCCTGTTGCAAAGTTTAAAGTTTTTAAAAGACTGAAAGAGACACTAAGTGAACTTTGCATGCCATCTTCCCTTGCAACCCTGCTTGGTCTCTTTTGCTCGGTGAGCTCATCAGAATGATGAGTTTTATGAATCACAACTCGTTCCTTCTTCTCTTCCTCCCTCCCCTGCACCCATCACAGCCCCTGCTCTTTATCTCTTAAATGTTAAGATGTTATAAAATGAGGGAAGGGATAATAGAAATATTTGCTCCCTGGGCTTGCAAATGCCTTAATTCCTTTCATTTCTGCAGTGCCTATTATTTATTCGTTCAACAAATCTCTGAACACTTTTATGTGTCAGGCATTGAATTCATGTGAATGTGTTGCTTCTTTTAAGTCTCTCAAGAGCCCTTTGAGGTGGTTGTTGTTATCTCTCCATTGTACATGTGATGAAACTGAGACTTTCAGAAAAGTAAGGAAAAGTTTTCAAAATCATAAAACTATGAAGTGCTGGAGTCGGGATTTAAATCACAAACCATGGCTTTCCTCACTAGTGCTTCAGAAAAGAACCTGTCTCTAAGGAGACTATGCTTTAGTACTAACATTTCAAAACCTTTAATTTTGAAATGATTTCACACTCAGAAAATGTTGTAAGTACAAAAGTTGTAAGTATCAAGAATTCCTGAATACACTTCACCAAGATTTCCCAATTGTTAACATTTTACCAAATTTGCTTTCTGTCTTTCTGTATTTATGAGTATACATGCTATTTATGAATTTACACACAAATGCACAGTCATGTATATATCATATATGTTGCATATTATTTTTCATGAAACACTGATGATAAGACGTGATAAGATCTAAACACGATACCCATTTCCCATTAAATACAAGTATACAGTATATTCTTAAACACACACATGCTATTTTACCTTTCTACAATGCAAGACAAAATCATGAACAGTGATACAATCTATAGACTTTATTCAAATTTTGCCAGTTATCACAAAAATTTCCATTACAGAAAACAATTTGTCCAGAATCCAGTACAGGAGTATGTATTGTATTTAATTGTCTTCAGTCTCTTTTAATCAGGAACATTTTCTCAGTCTGTATCTCTCCTAACCCTGGCATGTTTGAAGAGGCGAGGCCAGTTATTTTGTAGAATGTACCTCAGTTCGAGTTGGTCTGGTGTTTCCTCATGATTTGATTCATATTATCCATTTTTGGCAGGAACATCATGGGAGTGATGTTGTGTTCTTTTCAGTGTATTATGTCAGGCATGGATATTGGTTTGTCTCATTACTGGTTTGTTCAGTTGGGTAAGGTGGTGTTTGTCAAAGCTATTTTCAACAAAGTTACTTTTTTTTTCCTTTTTAAGTATTAAAACCTCATAGTGATTTTTATCTCACTAATTCTAAAATCTACTAATGATTCTTGCCTGTATCAGTTACTAGTATGATAGTTGCCAAATGGTAGCACATACGTCTTTTGAACTTCATTGAGTGATTTACTATTAGTATAGAGAGACACAGTATCTCTTGAATTTCATCTCTAGTCATGTGCGTAGTTTTATTATGTGTCTAGGACTATACGCAATGCCTTACGATACTTACCGTATTAGCTCTTCACCACACCTCCATTAGACAGATACTATTACATCCACATTTTTAATTGATGAGGAAACTGAATAGCAAAAAAAGAGTTGGCATTATTTTCAGGGGAAAACCTATTAAGAATCTTTAAAATATCATTGGAATGTTCACAGTAAGATAATAGAATGAGATATAAAAAATACAAAAACCAAGTTTAAAAAAAAACCCAGAAGGAGTCATAGACAATATCATGGCATGATTTTTAAATCTTGAAAGTAGAGACCAGGGAAAGAGATAAGACTCCGCCTCACTAGCATGTGAGCTAGGTGAGGAAGTGAATGAAAACCTGAAGTCTTGTTATCATTGCCTGGCTTGGAGAGAAGACTTAAAGGCTATAGGGACACCAAAGGAAAGGTGTGGACAACTCCTGAAACTTGACTTCACTGCTTCTTCTAGGCTAAAAAAAGAAAGATGAAAAGGAAGGACAGCAAAGTTAGAGTCAACAAAAATTAATCTTATCTTAGAAAATAATATATATATGCAGCAGGTTGGAAGACAAACATGAAAAGAAGACAATTATTTAGGTAGCAGGAGGCTCAAGAGATGAAGATCCCCAGGTGAAGTCCTTTTTCCCTCACTGCAGACTAATAGCTCACCATCTCAACTGGTACATTTTCCTGTCTTAATTTTCCACTGATGAGGAAGGTGCTGGTGAGGAAGCCCGAAATGGGTAAATGAGTGACTGGAGTGGATTGTTTATCTTGTGGCTCCACTGAGCTGGTGGAGCCATGCACTGTGCCTTTCAGGGTGTAGACCAAACACTCATCCAGGAGCATTAAATGCAGAGTCCTAGTCCAGCAGTTACACATAACCAACACCTAGTGGATAATTCCTTCAGCCTCTCCATAAGGCTGTTGAGTCAAACAGAAGTGCTAGAATAGGAAATAACCATCTATCAAACCAAAGCTCTAAGGAATAGATAGGCAGGCGTCAGAGACAGTGGGCACAAGGAAAGTAAAGATGAATTTATCCAAAATATCTTAAAAAGACAAAAAAGTCCTTTAAAAAAGTTTAGTTAAATGAGTGTACAATGAAAAAGAGGCTGTGATGACTACACAAAACATTACAAAAATGGGAAAAGGAGAGAGAGCATGAGATAGAATGGGAAGGAAAGACAACAGGAGTAAAATGGAGTATAGCACATAGCATGTTATATTTCTGAAGTGCATTCTGAAAGATTTCTGGGCAAAGATGGTGGGTTGTTTACACATATCTACTTTAGTTTTCTCTCAAGTCCCCAAAGAAATAATAAACAGATTTTTTTTCTTTTAATCTGGAGGCTAAGATATTGGATGGATGAGGGGAAAGGGATGTAACAGGCTCCTCCAAAATCTAAATTCTAATACAGTCGGTGACAAAATCCCCCAAAGGCTGAGATGTCAGAAGTACTCAAACTGTTAGAAGCAGAGAGAGGAGGAGGAGGAGGGCAGCTAAAATAAGGGGACCTGATTACAAGTCTGTATAAATAGGATGAGGTCTAGAGTATTCATTCCCTCTTTCCCTCTGTGTAGCCTGGAGACCAACCACTCACAGAAGCAGAGGCCAGAAGTTTATTTTTTGGAGTTGGTAATACAAGAGGATCTCTCTGCCCAAGGGCCCAAGTCACATCTAAGTTTATACTCACTGAAATCAAGTAAATCAAGTGAATGCGTGTATTCTGGAGGCTGAGCCTCTTATCACCACTGTCACCTCTCACTATGCTCCTACAATACTAGCAGCCAGGCCTCTGACATCCAGAAAACTATTTTAACAGATTTTCCTCAGGACTAGGACCAGCCAGAGAAGAAAGTTGCTGCAGACACTGACCATGGAGGAACAGCTCGTAGATAACAAGCCCGACTCTCACACTCAGGGCATCTATCAGCGCTCTCATCTCTCACTGCTAAGTACTGACAGCCAGCTGAGGAGGATCAGACACAAGGAAAGCGTCTGTGCGTAAAGGGCAAATACAGCAAGCATCTTGGACAAAGTGCAAATAATAAAGAGAAAGAAAACTTAAGAAAAGACTATTACTAATATTTCCAAAGACATAAAATCATGAAATAAGACCTTTGGAGAACAAAGTAACTCTTGGAAATAAAAAAAATAATAATAGCAAAATAAAAACTCTCATGCCAGGGGAAGTGAGACAGAGGGGAAGCTGGATTGAGATATTATGGTCTTAATCAATTATGGTTACACTATCTTGTTTTTTCAGATTTATGAAAAAACATTTAACCATGGGAGCATATCACCAAGACTTTTCCCAGGGTCTTGCAGTGGCCTTTGTAAGTGAAGAGACTTGAAGCTTAAGCTTCAAAGCTTTCAGTAAATCTGTTTCTGGTAGTAGTTCATAATCACAGTTAACACTGGTGTGAGTGAGGTGTTCCTCTAAGCATTTATCTCTATGAACTTGTAACCCTCACAGCTCTACGTGGTAGCTACTGTTGACCAAAATTTACATGCAAGGAAACAAGCACAAATTGATTAGTTAACTAGACCAATGTTTCAAAGCCGTGAGTGGTGTAGTTGACATTTAATATTGTCCAGGTTCAGAATCTATGCTCTTAGCCTCTATTGTATTTTGTTTCTCCAGGAAAACAAAAAAAAAAAAATGGGTAAATAGAGAAACCATCTGTAGTTGCTGCATTTCTCAAGCCTGAATGACCATGTTGGTGGTCCCAGTATGACCATTCACACTGGGAAAACTATTGCAAAATTATCTTGGAGGATGGTAGTGATATTGTGCATGTTCCAGGTGTGGGAGCAGAAAGGAGAGTGGATTATGAAACTCAAAGTGGAATTTATATAGTTAGTGAATGACACTAAAATTAACTCAAGCATATTTTTTTAAATATAGGGGTAAAAAAAAGAGTTAACTAGAATAAAGAAAAGTGGCAGCATCTGAGGAGGGGAAAGAGTGGAAACAAGTCACTTAAAAATAAAACCCTTTCTGACTCTCTACACTATGCATATGTGAATTTTTGACATAAATAAAAATAATTTAAATTTTCTTAATAAAATAAAAACACTTAGACCATTATTCAATGAAATATGATATTAATCAAGTTGATTAACAAATACATATAATTAATTTGACAAAAACAGAGATGGTGTTAAAAAAAATTGAAGACCTAAAAATACCACCAAAGAACTAATAAATGCATTAGAATAATCAAGAACCAGAACAGCAATTTATTTAAAAACCAAGTCAGTGACAGCAAAGGTATTGGAAGCCATTACTTTGAATGTAGTGGGGAAAGGGAGACAATAGCAATCAGCTAAGTAAAATAAAAATTGGAGAGCAGGCAATGCTGATACAAAATAGGAATAGTGCTATACAAAAAATACAATCAAAGAAAAATTTTTTATAGCAAAGAGAGGACTGATATAGACGTAAAATAAAATTATACTGGCATCAGACTTCTTCACAACATGATTCAAGAAAAAGCAAATGAAGAAAGTTTTAAAGGAAAACAGAACTCAAGAATGAAAATACTTAGCTGTTGTCATTCATGCAATACATATAACTAATAAGCATTTTTAAAATTTCATGAATTATAGAAATTAGTTCCTTTAAGATGTTCATGAAGAAAATATTTGATGATATAGGTCAGCCATTCAAGCTGGAGTGAAGGGACGAGAGGCGTGCATTCAATCCCTGTAAAAATAGAAAAAAGATGGACTCACTGTGAAACTCTGTTTACAGAATGAAATAGAGATGTTTTAAACTCAGATCAACATAATAATAATTATTAGTAAAATGGAGAGTTTAGAGGAGAGGAGAAGGTAAGAGGAAAGATAAGGGAGAGAATTCTCCAGTGTGCATAACAAGGTGATAATAGATCCTGTTCAAAACGGAATCCCCACATTAGATATCTTGGTTGGAGGGCAATTTCAGTTTTGCAGAGAATACTGTCACTCCAGGCCTGCTCACATGCAAGGACAGGTTTAGCTAATAGTCAGGCAGTGAATGAAATTACCACTGCACTTAACACTGTTTTCTGTGATTGAATACCAATCAGCATGTAGGTCTCTTGTGTCCCTTAGGGTGGGTTCTTCTCATGGACTGTACAGTCAGTCTCTGTAATAGTAATTTGGTTTCTCTCTGCTGTGAAACCTTCACATTCATCAAATATGGTCTTATGCTGCCTGAGCCACCCTCCAGTTCTCCTCAAGAGAGTTTGGGCTCTCCCCTAGACATCTCCAGTGTTCCTTTGCTGCCTTAAATGTGCTCCTTTCCTGACTGAAATGTTGCCTTGATCACCTGTGAAAGTGGAAAACTCTGTTCCACTCCCACCAGCTCTTCCCACTCACTGTCTTTTCCCCCTGTTTTTTCAAAGCATTTATCATTCTCTAATGTAACATACATGTCTTGCTAACCCTCTTTGTTTACTTGCTCAATAACTTTGTGTCCCCTCTGTTCACTGCTTTGGCTTAGAACATACTTGGCACATATTAGGTGCTCAGTGAATCACTGTTTTATGCAAGTAAAGGAGAGATGTTAGTGGGGGCTCTTGCTCTGGTGCAGCAAGGACACTCTGTGACATTCATAGTTAGAAACCTCCTCTGATAGCATTTTCAAATGAAAAGACTTCCCCAGTGACTTGGTTCACGGAGTTTCTGGCCCTCTTGCCATGTGTTTCAGGCAATGTTCTCCTCTCTATGCTCATTCACTCTTGGGTCAGGAATCTGCCTCTGCTCCGTTGCTATAGTTTAACTTCCCTTCAGTTGATTAGCTTGTTAATTTTCAAAAGCCAACAGTTTATAATTAGCATATAGGAATAGTTTTGAAGAAGGTAATTTTTTTTTATTCATTTAACAAGTGTTTTCTAGGCTCTTTGCTTAAGGATTTTTATTCTTTTTTCTTGTTGGGGAAACTTGGAGGGGGAAAAAGCACGTGAGTGGGATGTACAGTGAAGAGCACAGACAGTATAGTAAGTGCTTAGTTGCCCTCAGTACTCCTTTTGTGACGAGGATTAAATTATTAAATGTAAAATTTGTTCCCTTACCCCACTATTTGAAGACAATGGGCCTTAGAGGAATAACCTTTGTCTTATGGAGCTGGCTGATCATAGGCATTAAATTTTTAAAAATTCTGAGAAATGAAGAAGTAAAAGGAAAGAGAAGATTCAAGAAGAAACTAGTAGTCTAAAAAGAATGTGTGAGAAGATCGGAGCAGTTTTCATGGGATCTGAGATCTTCAGAGAAATGAGTAAAGAAGATCTTGAAGACATTTTTTTTGTATGTTTTGAGGCTTACTCCCTACCCCACTCCCTTCCCAGTCTACGTTGTGAATTTTTTCTAGAATTATTTTTAATTTTAAGAAAATTGGACTAGGGAAGGTCAATTTATAGCAAGACCCCAAACTTAAATATGCAGAAAAGGACAATCAGACAGGTAAAATGAATAGGAATTACTGGGGGAGTGGCTCTAGATGCACATAAGGGAGAACAACATACGATGGTGCCCGTGTTTCCAGCTAGACAGCGATGCCCTTTGCTGACATTGGGGGAGAAGAGTGGTGGTTTGGGGACATTATGGTACAGACTACACCAGGTATTAATGGGTATTGTGAAGGTTTATGAGTGGAAAAATGATGTGATGGCG
>PVKM010024410.1:0-20536 GCA_004027735.1 Carollia perspicillata
TCCCCCATTTTGTGTCTTTGAGATTCTTCCAAGGAGTGCTCTGTTCAGTAAATAATTGATGTTTGGCTTCAGGGAGAGAGTCTGCATGACTAACACTTGCTGAGCAGTTACTCTGAGTCAGAGATTGTTCTAACTCAGTCCCTACAACACCCCTGAAAAATAGCGACTACAGTCCTATAGTACTATCTCATTTTTGAGATGAGGATACTGAAGTATGGAAAAGTTCATGAAGAGCCCCAGAGTACGTTCCATGAGCCATGGAACAATAAAAGCCCAGGGCAGCCTCTCAGTAGACCGGGCTGTTGCCCACAACTCTGTTCTGACATCTCACCCTCCTTGTCCGACTTGAAAACTCAAGTCAACAGTATTCATGACTCCTGTGACCCAGACCATCTACTTTGTTTGCTTTTTCCTGTGTCAGTTTTATTCACAAGCCCACATTTAAATTGGTGGGTTTTTTTTTTTTTTTTCTCTTCAAGAGCACACTGTTAACCCACTTGAATCTATTTAGCGCCATCTCGTGTCTGTAGTGGGTTTTACAGAAAGCTGTGTTTTAGCACTAGGAACAAAAAGATCTAGTGGGCAAGCTTTTGATTAGCCAAATATTATCACAAGTCAGGGTGATCAGAAACTTGAATTCCACTAGATGTGGAATTTCTGGTGACTTTCCTCCTGCAATGTGATCAGTTAATAGATCTTGGAGGGAAACAGATCATAAAGAGAAAACATAAAAATTCAAGTTGGCTTTTAAATCTCACTTTGCCTTCCCTTTTTTTTTTTCTGGTAGCAGTGTCTTGGCTTCCTGGGCTTTCTGCAGTCCCAGAGGCCCTGAGAGGTTAGGATGGAGACCTTCATTCCACTTTTCAGCCTGGGAGGGTTGGGGAGGGCTCAGGGGATGCACCTGCCAGAGGCTGAAGAGTCTGTATCGTTTCCCCTGTGCTATTAGGATGATTTAGAAGATGCTGCTAAAATCTGCCTTCAGATTTGCTTTCTTTTTAATTTAAGGTTTTTCAATTACAGTTTACACTCAATATTATTTTATAGTAGTTTCAGGTGTACTGCGTAGTGGTTAGACAATCATACGCTTTATAGAGTGCTCCCCCACTATTCTCAGTACCCACCTTCTCCCACAACTGGGAAAAGGACGGTGGTGCAAAGTCCCCTTCCCTGGACATTTGCCAGCTTGTTTTGGGAGGGAGAGAAGGAAAGAAAGAGGAGAAGGGGAAAATGGGGCAGGATGTGCTGAATTCTCAGAGTTCCTCCCTGAAGCGGAGGTGGGAGGGGTGCACTGCTGGTAAAAAAAATTGTAAAAACAAAAAAACCTAGCCCTGACCCATGTGGCTAAGTTGGTTGGGTGCTGTCCTGCAAAGCCAAGGGTCGCTAGTTCCCTTCCCAGTCAAGGCTCATGCCTGTGTTGGGGGGCGTTCATCATGGTTGGGGTTCAGTCACCAGCTGGGGGCATGTGAGAGGCAACCGATAATATTTCTCTCGTTCATCAATGTTTCTCTACCTCTCTTTCTCTCTGCCTTCTCTCTCTCTCTAAAAATAACCAAATACAATCTTTTTAAAAAGCACCTAGTATTTTGTATTATCCAGTCTTATTTTTTTATGTATTGGCTTCTTTTTCTATTATAGAAGTAATAGATGCTCATAGTGGAAAAGTGGGAAAAAAGGAACATAAACACAATCATGCTTACATAGTGTGAGTTTTCCTTTCTTCTATGCATGGAGATGTTAGTGTTTAATTGAATTATATGGTGTGTATTCATGATTTTCGACATTTTAATTATTTTATTGTAGACATTTTACAGGTCAGGAATGGCTTTGGTAAATTACTGTGTATGCTGAGTGCTAGAACTATGATAGGATATTTTGATATCAGGATACTTCAGTGAGTATCTTTGCTTCATCCTTGTTCCCCTTTAATGTAGGATAGATCTCCAAAATCACAGTGACTGGGGGAAGAGCCTGGAGAGGGCTTTCAGTCTCTGAGGACAGACCAGGAGGAAAGAGCCTGCTCTCCCCAGCTGGAGGTGGACCTCACTACTTGGTAGTGATGGGTTTTGGGCACATTCCCTCACTTTTGAGAGCCTCAGATTTTCCCTGTGTCTGGTGGGGATAATAACATCCACCGCACAGTAGGGCTATTGGGTTAATAACATGTGTAAAGTCCTCTCTCAGAGGATGGCACACAGTAGGCACTAAATATATAGTAACTATTTTAAAAACAACTGCAGCACTAAATAGTCTTATTACAGGATTTGTACCAATTTCCCCTGCCACCGGTAATGTATGAAGTTACTTGTTTAACCTCACTAGCAATTAATAGCCTAATAATTTCTTTAAAAATTACCTCTGATAATTTAAGTAAAAAAAGTTATCGCACTGTTGTTTTACATTGCATTTTTTAAATTACAATGAGGATGAACAACTTTGCATGTTATTATAAACCAGCTCGTTGTCTCTGGTGAAATGCTGTGGTTGGTGTTCAGCGTTTTCTTAGCAGTCATTCCGAAGTGTTTATAGATGACATTATTTACACCTTTGTCATATGTGCTGTCATGGGTCCTTTGATCTAGTATTATCTTTTTATATCCAAGTTTGACTTTCTGTGAATGTCACACATTCCTCCTTCAGATGAGAAAGCGGTCGTAATCACGATCTCTTCATTATGAGTGCTCTAGATGAATATTTTACTGAGTCTACGATATCCCTTGCAAAAGCGACGGCATTGCGTGTTCATTTCTAGCTATCCTACCTCTTGTTATTTTCATGTCATGATTTTCCTGAAACTCTAGAGCAGTGTTAAGTAATCCTGGTGTCGGTGGGCATCACATTTAAATGCTTCTTGATTTTAATAGGACTGGCTAGAGTGCCTCACCATCAAATGGAATATGAACCTGTTACTTCCAAAAATATGCTGTTTATTGTGTCAAGGATATGTTTAATTATTCTTTTTAAATTTTAGGCTTTTACATATTTAGGAGCATAATTTTTTCAGAATGATTATGTGGTTGTGTTATTTGATCTTTTGCTAGGTAGGATAGTAATGGTTTTCCAATATCACTATTTTGTGTTTTACTTTTTCAGCCAACACCACTTTATACAGACTATTTCCAACAACCTTTGTATGAACTTGTATGTGGGGTAATGCTAAGAAAAGAATATGAGAAAAATACACTCATATATTGAGAACAATTAACTTCAGTTATGGGATTATGAATTACTTTCACTTTACTCATCTATATTTTCTAGTTTTCTGAAATGCGATGTTCCACTGTTACCATAAAAATGGCAGTGCCGTGCCAATTAATTGTGGGTGAAGTGAGATTTAAGAGGTCAGACATGACCTTCAGGGAGCCTGCTTGTTCAGGGTTTGTAACTTCTATTCATTATCTAGAGTCCAAATTATTTGGATATTAGGGAGCTGAAAAAATAGTTAATACATTTTTTGAAAAGGTAATAACATGTCTTGGATTTTCCTTTTGAGTAATGGCAATAATGTGGCGACTGTATTTTCCTTAACTATGAATTTAGGACTTTGTATCTGAAGAATGATATTTTTCATGATTTCTGACATTTTAAAATCTGAAAATCGTTCAAAGAAACTACAAACAACATTTAAATAGATATGTATCCCTTGTCTAAAGGACTCCGAGGGTATCAGCTCGGGATGGTGCCCCAGCCTCTGGGACCCACCCGATCACAGGCGGGGCAATGAGAGAGGCTGCGTTAGGAAGCTTCATTTGTCCCCTTGACCCCAGCAGGCTGCCGCCTCCCAGACTCCGTCTCATGGGGACCTGTGCCTGTCTAGGACTGCACACAGATACAGAAATGCAAAAACATGCACTTACACATCAAGACACAGAGAAACAGCAGTCCCTGGATTCGGGGCCTTAATTCCATCTTCCAGACACCAGGAATAGCCCTTGTTTCTTCTGCTGTGGTCAACACGTTCCTCTCTGAAATGAGACTTTGCTAATTTCAGAGCCCAGGCATTCTCTTCCCGTTTGGTTCTTAACATACTGTGTACTTAAAGTATGAAAATCTCAACTGACATGATGACCTTTGAAAATTACGTTTACATGTGAAACCATAATGTCTCCTTGCTTCTTTTCCTCCTCTCTTCTGTAGCTTTGGGCCAGATTATGTTGTATGTGGATGGGATGAACGGAGTGATAAACCACAATGAGACCATTCAGTGGCTGTACACTCTCATCGGGTCAAAGGTAAGAGGAGGTTTTACTTGAACATCTTATAATTTCAATATCATAGACCTTTCTTTCTGTTACCCTGTCTGAGATGGTTTTGGAGAAAGAAATCCTTTTTAGCTTGGTTCTAGGCTTGTCATAGTACAAATGAGGACTCCTATGTTATAGACTTAAAAATACACTCAGATTACAAGGGTTTATGACTCTCATACATTTTATGTTTCTCTCTTTTAAATGCTTTTGGCACCTCTGGTTTTTAGTGTTTAATTTAAAAATTATATGATAGGTATAGTACAAATCTTACGTGCTATATTTCATGTTCATATATGTTCAGTTACTGAAGTACCTATGTATGTGTTATGCGGATACGTATGCATGTTCCCATAGATAGATGAACGACTTTGAGGCTGACTTTCAACTCTATCATTTGTTATGAAAGTAACCAACATTTATTACAGATTTGCCAGGCAACAGACACCATAGTAGGTTGCTTTACAAACATTATCTCCTTTAATTCGCTTGAGACCAATATAAGGTGTACACAGTCTATCCTGAAAAAGTCCAGCCATTGTTAATCTAATGAGAATGGTTTGCCTGACACCTAACCTGGCAGCCAAGGAGGGAAGGAGAGTGGTCTGGAATGCACTTGTGTGAACAATGATGACGTCACTGTACTCATCAGTAGGGGCGGTAGATGCTGCTGAATGAGCATGTGCACTGTGTGGCCGTCACAGTTAAAATGAGCAAGTACAGCAATGTATCTGCATCAAATTTTATGTTAAGCTTGAACGTTCCTCTGCGGAAACTGTTTCAGTGATTCAGAAGGCCCTGGCTGTGGGCAACTGGTGGTTGGCAGCTTCATCATGAAAACATATCTGCTCATGTATCACATCTTGTGCAGACCTTTTTGGCAAAACATCAAATCACTCAGGTGACTCAGCCGCCCTACAGCCCAGAGTTGGCACCCTGAGACTGCTGGCTTTTCCCAAAACTAAAATCACCTTTGAAAGGGAAGAGATTTCAGACCATCAGTGAGATTCAGGAAAATGTGATGGAGGAGCTAATGGCAATTGGGAGACCTGTGTGAGGTCCCAAGGTGCCTACTTCGAAGGGGACTGAGGTGTCATCGTCCCATGTACAATGTTTCTTGTATCTCGTATCTTCTTCAGTAAATGTGTCTTTCTCATTACATGGCTGGATACTTTATGGACATACCTTGTGTGTTGTTAGTTTACCATTTTGTAGTGGAGGAAATAATGCTTAGTTATGAAAGTCTATCCAATTTCCCCCATGGATGTTGGCACGTGTCTGCCCACCATGCTTTGGCTGTGAAGCCCTCACACTGTGGAAGCGCTGTGCCAAGAAGGCAGATTCATCCTGTGACTTGAGGTGTTCTGGAGGTGGGGTGAGGCTCTGGCATCATCGTCTCTGGGTTCTCAGGTGGTGCCATGAGGGATCTAGTTGGCGGAGGGATTTGGAGGAAGGAGGAAGAAGGGATTCTGTCCTGAAAATTAACCAAGGCTACAGTGGGGTGAGTGTGGGCTGGGGTATCGTGGAGGAGATCGAAGAGACTGTAGTGGGCAACAGAGGAGGTCTGGCAGAGGAGGGCCTCGAGGGCCTGGGTGGGGATTTGAACCTGACTTAAGCAGGTCGCAGCGTCAACATAGTTTCCTGGGGGTCCCTGTGGAGCATGTGGTCAGCCCTGACTGTTCCCCACCCCTGCATTCATTGTCACCCCACTTTGGCAAGCCTGTTACACACCTTGGCGTCATGATCTACGTAGTGAGTCACAGCTCTCAGCCTTGCCTTTGCACATTGTCTGCTTCCCAGGACCTCCGCTGGACGGGAGGAGGGCGTGACCCTGATGTGTCTTCATGTGGGGAACAGATCCGGTGTGAGGCTGTCCCTTCCTTTCCGACTCCTGTAGTCCTGGTGACTGCGCCCTCTGTGGGTGGGGGAGCCTTCCCTCTGTGCCGGGGCACTGGTATCAGTACCCACTGGGCCCCAGGTTAACCCTTTCATCTTCCTCTCTATGTTCTTTTCCTAGTATTATTGATAGAATATTTTCCCTGTTTCGTAGCAGAAACAGCCATGGTTTTTCTCAGGAGACTGAAACCCTTTTCTCCTTCCTTTTTATTTGGCTGTTTTCTGTGGGAAACGGGAATTGCTCTGTTTACAAACTGCTGTAGGTAGAAGCTGAGGGGAGCACCGGGCCACTAGTTAGACTCGGCCAGGCCGAGGGGAGATGCATATCTCACATCCCGTCTCGGTGTTTTATGTCTTCTCCTTCCTTCTGCTGGGAGCCCTCCCTAACCTCCATGTTCCTTTGGAGCTGCTCCCTCCCCAGGGCTTTCTGGATGGTCTTGGGACCCCCAAAAGCTAGGGGAATGGGGAAGATTCTGCAATAAAAATGGACTTTTGGCAATGTGATGGCCAAATTAAGAAACCTTTATAGCTTTGCTGTGGTCATGATAAAACACCAACAGCCAGCCCTATTTTTAATAGGGAATGAAGCCCAGCGTGCTTACAGTAGGAAGAACGGCAGTCTTTTAGCTGCTCACCCGTGATGAGAGGGGAAGAGAAGGGGTGGAGAGGAAAGACACAAGGGAGGGAAGAGGGGGAGAAGGGAGCAGATGCGAGGGGTGACCACAGGGGAGGGAAAGAAAGGGAGGAGAGGAGTGAAAGGAGAGAGCCCTCACGGGAACGCACAGGTCTGCTCAGGAGTCGGGGAAGACTCCAAGCCATCGGTGTTGCAACAGCATCCTGTCAGTGTTTTTCTTTGGAATCATTCTGTTAGAAAAACCACCAACCAAAAAAGGAATACACAGGAAAGTCCTTATTGCATTTCTAAATACCGTAGAGAAATCATCAAATTAAAAGCCCTCAAGAATGAGCATGTAGGGATTCTGCTTCCCAGCCTCCTTTTCCTGTATAGCACATGCAATATTCGGGACCCCGGGCATCTCTCTGTTCCCTGGGCCTCTGTCCTGGCTGGGATGTTTGCTTCCTCACTTGGGACATCAGCACTGGATCAGTGCTGGGTTTGTTCTCCATCTTTCATTTTTCCAAAGGAAGGTCCATGATAGTCTCTGGCTGCTGTGTTTAACGCTGGGCCGGTCGCTGTGGCCAGGCTAAGCCTTGTAGCTTATGGTGTTAGAAAGGGGACCATGGGTGATGCCCTGTGGCCTACGTTTACTCACTGTGATGTCAGATGACCCTGTGGGGTGGGCTCAGTTTCAGGCTAGTGGCCAAACTCAGGAATGGCAGCAGCCACCAAGTTCGTTTTTGGTGCAGTTCTAATGAGATTGCCTCTTATTTACAAAACCAGTACACCGTCCCCTGACAGTCCCCCTCCCCCCGTGCCTGGATAGTGAGGGGCCTGCAAGTAGAAAGGGTGCACCAACCTAAAACTCTTAGGTTTTGAGAAGGAAGCCTTCGTTCCTTCCTTAACCATATAAATTGGGTGATACAGCCATGAGAGGTTTTCCCAGTTCAAATAAAATTAAGGAGTTGGAAAAGCCAGGGGCCCTAAGGGCTTTTTTTTTTTTTTTGACTAAAAGTCAGATTTCTCAGAACCTAGAAGGTTTACCTGGAGATCCTGTGGTTTTTACCTTAAACAGGCACAGAGTTGATGATGAAATTCTGGGTTAGAAAAGCCTTGTCATTCTGTCTCCATAATTCTTCATTTTTCCTTCCATGAAAGGCAATAAGATGAGATTTTGCAGCCTGCCCACGGGTTATTATGCAATGCATGTTTGCAGATATTTGAGCTCATAGTCAGAGAACAAAATGATGTATTTGCAGCCAAATAATTACTTTTTAAAAGAAAGAAAAGTTATTTTCGATAAAGTGCTTTATTCTGTTCACCAAAGTCCATCTTTAAACTCCATGGTCAGAGGTAAGAAGCAGATGGTCACCCCGTGACTTCTCACATGGGAGGCATTATTTTTCTTCATACATTTAGAAGTCTGAGTAACTGGGGTAAAATGACTCAGCTTATATAACCTCGCCTTCGTCACTCTAACAGTGCGTCTGTCTCTCTGTGTCTGCATGGGTCCCCTTCTGGCTCATGGGGCAGACCTGGGGACCCTCAACTTCCTGAGGGTCCGCCAGGGATGCCTCCTCATGTGGTCACGGAATTGGCCCGATCTGTGGTGCCGTCCACCTGGGCTCACTCTGTCCTCTCTAGTGTTCTCTCAGCCCCGTGGAATCTGATCCTTCCAGGTGTGCCCTGGGATGCTGATCACAGATCTCCAGGTGTCCTTTGTGCTTGTGTGAGGTTGGTCATGCTTCCCTACCCCTCCTACTGCAGCTGCTAAACCTGAGCTGAGGGGAGTCCTGGCCACAGCCCCCTTCCACACACATACAGTCTCTTAAACACACGAGAGAGCCATGTTTTTTTTTTTCTCTCTCTCAAATACACACACACACACACACACACACACACACACACAATCATACACACAAGAGACACTGCTAAAGTTTCTCATTAGGACAGTGAGAGGATGATGGTAAGTGACACGTGGCATATAAAATGGGGTGGCGGAGGGGGTGACATTGACAGGAATGGGAAGCTAGGAGGCCAGTGCAGTATCAGAGCTGTGAGGTGATGAGGTCGGTCAAGAGTTGCAGTGGAAACAGAATATGGAATGGAAATATGGAGGGTTTTTTTTTTAAGATTTCATTTATTTATCTTTAGAGGGGAAGGGAAGGAGAGAGGGAGAGAAATATCAATGTATGGTCGCCTCTCGTGCGTCCCCTGCTGGGAACTGGCTTGCAACCCAGGCATGTGCCCTGACTGGGAATCGAACCGTGGTTGTTTGGTTCGCAGGCCCGTGCTCAATCTACTGAGCTACGCCAGCCAGGGCATATGGAGGTGTTTTGAGGAACAGCTTCCTAGGACTGGGTTTCTAGATAGGGAAAAATAAAAGCAGAAATCAAAAAGGGGGTCACAGTTTTGAATCTGGGCAGCTAGGAACACAGCATTGCTTCTGGTGAGAGGACAGAAGTTGGAAATCGGGGTTCCTTGGCAAGAAAGCTTTGACACGCTGGTTTTGAGATGAAGGCAGTGTCCCCAAGGAGACCTAAGTGCTGCCACGATGCCGGTGCTCCAGCGAGTGCTGGCCAGTGAGCTCTCTGATCTCAGCCACTGGCATGTCACTGCCGTGGGAGGTACTCAGATGACCCACGAGTGGAAGAGAGCTGGAGTGCTTTTTGAGTTACACAATAGAAAATCACAAAACCCTGTCTTGAAGAAGTGGCCAGGTCTTGTTAAAGATGCTCCCAACATTCACCAGCCACATTCCCGATACTTCCTGCAGCCATTGCAGAACACCGGAAGCAGGGAAAGCCTTCCTCATGGGAACCTGCATCCACCTCTCTGTCGTTAACCAAAGGCTGGGCATTGCTTTCTGAAGCCACACACTCACTTCTCCATGCAAGTGGAATTTTTAAAGGCAGTCATGTCGTCCTGTGCAAGCTATATGTGATGGTTTCCACGGTAGTCTTGAGGACATAGTTTGCAATTCTTCATCCTACAAATTACCACCTTCTCTGCCCATCTTATATGAATACTAGTAATATGGCAGCCTCCTGGGACACAGTGTCTCTCTTCCACAAATCCCACTTCTGATTCACTAGCCACTCTGGGTGCTGGTGCAAATCAAGGTGGTAGTCCACTGATCCCCCCAGGTTTTGTTCATGCCTCCGTGTTTGCCAGTTTCCTCCAGTCCCCGTCTCTGGGATCGTTTCACACCTAAAGGCAGGGCTTTGCAAATTTCCCCATTGATTTCAGGCTAGAGTTCCAACCTCAAGATAATTATGAATTTTACTTTGGCCATTCATCAAATTAATCTGTTAGCCTTGGTTTGATGTGACATTAATTTAATAAGCAGAGCTTGTGTGTCATTGACCAAATGTGAACAGAGGCGAGGGATGCATAAGCCAGTGCAGCATGCGGGGTGACATGGAGAAGTCTGGGCTTGTAAGGATCACTTCGGTGCAGCTAGTGAGAAGACACCTAACTTTCCAACCATTCAGCCTCATTTCCTCCTTGAGTTGACAAAGCCTTCCTGAAGTCAAGTGCTGCTGCCTTTGGTGGTAAGTGCGGAGCTTTAGGGTCAAACACACTTGTGTGGTTCTTTGCGTGGATTATTTTTTCACCTTTCAAATGAAGATAATAGTCTATAAAATGGAATAATGATGGTGAAGAATATGTAAAACAATGAGCATTTTTCCTGCACAAAAGTGCCCAGTGTTTTGAGCCAACTACTCTTTTTCCACAAACCCACCAGCTTCTTAACTGTTAAAAAAAAAGATGGCTGAGTTTGCCAGACCTGCTCACCTGCAAACGGATGGGCCCAGTGTTCTCCTCCCCTTCTTGAATGCTTTGGAGACATTTGTCCCCAGATCCTCAGTAACATGTTGCCAGGGATGAATAGTGGATTTAGAGAAGTGGAGGGTATAATTTTTGGACTTTATCTTTAATTCTTTTGTGAAAACTAGGGTAGTTAACACTTTATAGACTTTTACCAACTCTTCTGTTTTCTCCCTGTTGTCTGTGGTCTTAAGATTTAATAATTTCAACTTCGCCCTGTTTGAGGTGCCTGCATTGTAAATTCTGAGAGCATCAAATATTATGGCGGTCCATGCTTGGCCTTTAGCAGTTTGCTAAAACTATTATCTGGGTTTTTCTTCCTGCTGGGTACAGAGGCTCCATCCTCCCTCCCTACTCTGCCTCCGAAGGGCCATTGCTGGTGTCCCACCTTTACCTGGTGGAAGCAAGGCTGTGCCTCCTTAGAGCCCAGGCTACTTTGTTGCCATAAAACGCCAGCTTTCTAATGGACTCAAGAAAAGTTATGATTTCAATGATTATTTGGCTTTTCTTATTGTTGGGTTTGGAGTGACATTCCTTGCAGTTTTCTAAGTAGAAGCCAGAGGTCTAATTTTATAGATTTAAAAACACATTAAATATATTCAGTACCATGAGATCTACTCAATTAATGAATTTTATTGCATTTTTATTTTAATCTTTCAAAAGTACTTGAATGATGTATATTATTCTTAGAAATTTAGATTAAAAGTAGTTTTTATGATGTAGTAAATGGTAACAGATCGAGGAGAAAAACAGCTAAAGTTCATTGGTGTAATGTGAAATCTGCTATTAAAAGTAACCCTTTAAAACTTTTACTGATTTTTTTATGATTATAAGAGTAGTATACTCTCTTGTACAAAACTTTAGAATTACAAAAAAAAAAGTAAAGTAAAACTCACCTGAAGTACTACATAGGTATAAAAATTGTTAAGTTTGTACATTTCCGTCTGATTTTTCTTTAAATTTCTCTAACATAGCTACTAAAAATATATTTAAAGCATGTTTATGTTTTGTTATAATATTTTAAAAACATATTTAATGCCTACATAATATTCAGTCATGTGAATGTATTATAATTTATCTGACTTGTCTTCATATTTAAATAATCAAATTATTTCTGATTCTGTACAATATTTAAAGAGCTTCATTGGTTTTAACTTTATGAAAACATATTTAATGAGTGAGGCTGTGTTTGATTTTTTCCATATGTATCAATGTTTCATTAGGTAAAAAGTTTGAAACTCCTCAAGTTTTAATGGCGTATTCATATAATATTTGTGTTAGGGACATTGTGGGTGCAAGGAGCCGGCTCCGCTTTGGGACTGTTGATGGCCATTCTGCTCGCTATTGGACTGTTACACCGAGAAAAGTAATTCTCACTTATCTGATCTCTTGGATGCCCCTCATGTGAGGATAACCTAAGTAGAAGAAAAAAGAAGAGGGGAGAATTTTACTAGTCATTGTTTTAGGAAGGTGTCAGAGAAAGAGACCAGGGGTTCGGGCCAATTTTACAGGGACTAGCATGTTGTGGGGACCCCAAGGTCCAGGACGGATCTCCAGACACAGTGTAGGACCAGAAGAAATAGAGGCTTCTGGGAGCCAGCCCATAAGTGCCCCTGCAGGCTCAGGTTTGCCTTAGCCGTGCTGCTGACCACCATCCCATGCACCTCTCTACCTGCCAGCACTCACCTGTCCACCCTCCTCCATCCACTCTAAGGAGATGGGAGTTGGCTGCCAAACTCTTACTATTAACACATTCACCAAACTGAGGCTCAGTTCTTGTCCACTACCATGATTCCAGGGCTGGTATTTACTTAAAGTTCTTTAACCTTGATTATTGTTTAGAAAAGAATATTTGTCACATTTCCCCAAGGCTTACATTTTTGCATAAAAAGGAAAGATGGGGTTCCCATACTAGGGTAGAAAAAAACAGATTGGCCAATGCGTCTTCTTTTTTTTTTTTATTTCTTCCGGAAATTAGTTATGTGACAAGTTACATAGCATCCTAGAATATGAGATTTTGCATCTGAAAATAGGGACATCACTACCTGGAAAAGTACCCAGCCCTGTTGGTTTTCTCTTCTTCAAGGTGTTCCTTAAGGCCGTATTTTAGTGCAGAGTTTTGGTATTCCTTAGTTAGCAATAATGGAATGGATTTATATTACCTATGGTACTTGTGATCCCTAACTCTTCATAATTACAATGAATATCCTAAGGAAAAGTTAGCAAAGTGGAGGTTTTCTGGTCTTGTCCACTTTTAATCATTATTCTTTAAAAAACAAAACAAAACAAAAATCCTCCAGCTAAGCCCCAGAATTTTATCTCCATAGGAAAAAAATGTTCATTTGTAGCACTGTTTATTATTTTGACATCTGTCTTAGTTATTTTTGAACAGTCTGCTGTATTTAACGTTCTGCAGGATTTCGTATCCACTAACTAGTAAACCCTTAAGGGGTCTTGAGACTTGTACTTGGCCTTTGACATTCATCACAAAGCTGGTTCTTAAGCAAATCTGCCATCAGGCCCTAAGGCCAGCACATGGATTTGGTGCAGGTGACTTCCTGTCCTGGCAGGTGTGCCAGCCCTGGTGTCTACACTGATCCTTCAGGGACACCTGAAAGCCAAGGCCCAGAGTTCTGTGCTCAGGAGGCATATTTGGGCGTACACTTTATTTCTGACAAGACACACCTATTTTGCTGACAGCGTTTTCGAAGGGGGAAGCTACAGAGTGTGAGGTATCTGTCGGACTGTTACACAGACTTTACACAGAAGTTACACAGACTTTAGGCCTCATCTGAGATTTTTGTACTTCTGAGCTTAAGTATATGTCATTGGAATGAAGTGTTTAATTAAGAAGTTCTTAAAGATAAATGAGTCACTTGAATTTTTCTGTTGTTGTTAAAATACTTAGATATTCTTAGTTCCTTCTGGTAAGCTTGTAAACAGTGGCAAAGCTTTGTAGATCAAGTTATCTCACCAATTTTGAATTCAGGTTTAATAACCAGCATCCGCTTCTATAACACGTATTTATGCTATCTTAAGTGGAAATGAAACAAATCGAATGAAGCATGTCTTCCTAACTCCCTTTGTAATTTAAATCCTGAAGTTTGGAAATTGTTCTCTTTTTATGGTGGTTGAAGTTTTAGAAAAGGAGTAGGAATTTGGAGACTTTTTGGAATACTTTTAGTTCTACTTAATAAGCAGCACATTTGACCTGCTAAGTATCGTTCTTGGGTTTCTCTAAGTACAATAAAACATTCAGGGAGTTTCAGTTCGCTTTCAAGTGCAAAATTATTGAGGAAAATTGCCTTTTATTCCTTTTCCATACATCTGGTGGTTACATTTCATCTAAAACCTGGACACCTGGGTTATGTACAAGCTGCCTCCATACCCTCCCTGTGGGCTGACCCAGAAAGTGGGAAAAAATACCCCAAAAGAGCCAAGCACCATCTCAACACCATCCTGCTCCCCTCCATCCCAGCCTCCCTGGCAGGGAGGCGATGCTAGAGCCCCGAGTTGTAGATATAGTCTGGGGTCCCCTGACTGAGGCCTGACAAATGGCACATCCCTGGTTAAAGGCCTTTCTGTCCCTCTGAGGATGCATGGGCTCTGTTTCCTGTTGAGTAGGACCAGAGAGTGAGAATTGAGAGCTGCAGCGGAAAGGAAGGCTCAGTCCCGTCAACCCCAAATGTGCTAAAAACACACGAGAAGCATGACATTTCTCAGCCGGCTGTGTTATCCTGCTCTCGCTGCTCCCCCATGAAGGGCTCGTCTCTGATTCCTGTTACATACTGTCATTTAGCTGTGTGTTTTAAGCAGTATAAAGCATGGTTTATTAGAATGCACAGTGCTAAACTAGAATGCCAGCATTACCTAGAAGGCAGTTACATAAAAGTAAGTGATGTGTGGCCCAAAGGCTGAATCTAGATCCTCAGTGTCTCCTCCAGCTCCGAGGAGGTGGAATCTCCTCCAACCCAGAGCGAGTGGAATTGTTTGTGTGAGCAGGAACTCAAAGGCCTCCACATAGCTCTTCTGCTCCATGGAAACCCAGAAGGTGGCCAGACCAGCTCTGAGCCTCTCTGGCTGACTTTCCTCCCCACTGTAAGGGCTGTCTGCTGGGAAGGACTTCTGTCCTCAGAGACCTAGCTCCGAGGGCCTCTAGCATGGGTAGCACTCTCCATTGGGTAGCTGTGGAGGTATTCTGGGTCCTCTCTCAGCAGTGGGATGACCACATCCTTGAAGGCAGGGCCATGGCTTCTTAACTCCCTCTCAACTCCTCTTGAGTGCTGAGCACGTGGGAGGTGCAGAGGGTATTGAAAGAAGAAACAGAGCATCTTTGGATTCGAAGGGACCTTAAATGGTGCAGACAGTCCACCCCCATCCAGGCTCTGACTTCCTTCAGCAATGACCTTGGCAAGTGGCCACTCACGACCTCCAAATGCAGGAGTTTGCACTCCCTGCCTCAGCCCTGCTTCTGAGGCTGACTCTTTCATGACTGGCTGCTTTATCTTTCTGAGTGATTGATCATCCATAAGAATGAGAATCAATTCTGACTGATTTTCCTTTAGTGCTAGACATGAGCATGTTTTTGAGCTTCTAAGTCATTTCAAGGAGGCTGTTGATGAGACCGTGAAGGAGCACCAGGCAGAGCTGAAAATGAGACGATTCAGACTGAAGTGACTCTGCCACCTCCTGCAGAGAAGCCTCCAGTGTCTGAGCCATGCAGTGGTGTGTGCCCCAGCAGCTGTCTGGCTCCTGTCCACCCTCCTCATTCGTGATCCTCGCTCTTGGTGCCACAGTGGACCTGCCTTACCCGACCTCTCACTGGGCTCTGCTCCACCCCTTTCAGCGGCTGTGGGTTGAGAGTCTCAGTAGCCACTCCCATTAAAGTGTCTAAGATAAGTGCAAGTGGCCCCAAGTGTGGATTTTTAAGAGCTCCAAGATGAGCAATGTCTGTGGACTTGGAGGATTGGGCGTGTGGCTGTTGCAAGGCGTTGGAGGGTTTTCATTACATTCCACATTCTCGAGGGCATCAAATTGAGTGCTTTCTGGATAAATGAGAGAGTGATGCAGAGATCTTTTGAAGTAATGCACTTTTATCACTATCAAGTACATGCAGTAATGCTAAGAAGGCATTTCTGAGGAGGAGGCCTGCTGGATGTGTTTCGATGTTAATATTCCAGCGCCCTCTCTTTTCTAACGTAGTTTAACTACCTAATATGTTTATTTTTAATTTTATATAGTAAGTCTTCCAAACACATATAAACATAACTTTAGACTCAACTGAAGCCAAGTGCATAGAAATCTGAAAGTGTGAATCAGAAGAATTTGAGATTTGCGCTCTCCCATCTTTTTAATTACAGAGGCAAAAAAAGCTCCCCACAGATTCTTTACAGCCAAGGAGAAGAAGACACACGAATAGGCATTCTGGGACCAATAGAAAGAGATTTGCTAGAAAACAGTGGTCTCTTAATTGGAGAGCCTAGGAACGGAGAGTGGCTAAGAGACTCTGGGTCCTGCGACACTGTCAGCCCAGGCCCCGTGACCACAGAGATGCTCAAAAGAAAGCTTGATGAGATGGGTGTGAGGGGCCCCTGCTGAGAGCAGCTATCCGGGGCGCCAGGTTGGGCAGCGGCCAGGTTCTTTCCCAGGAAGGCACTGAGAAGGCTTAAACCACATAATGACAGTCCGCCCACTGAGGAAGTCACCAAGCCTGGACTTGCTGGGTGTTTTATTTACTTGAAGAAATTTCTTCGGCTCTAAACGTACAAAGATAGTGCAGTTCATTATGCCATGCCTTCTCTTCTTACCCCCAACTTTGGAGTTGGTGAGAAAAACACTCTGGAATTTAGTTTATTCCTTCTCAGGCAACAGAGGACCAAATGCAAGACTCAGGTTCTGAAGGTGACGTGCCCTTAAGAGCTGAAAACCCTCGAAAGAACTCAATCCCCAGTGTGGTAAGGACGTAGCCGTGAAGGTCAAGGTGCTGCTTGTCCTCAGTGTAATTGTGTAGGGGCCTCGGCTTTGCTGGGGACTGTGACAGGGTGAGGAAATGGGGGCCGGGGCCAGAGAGACTTGCTTCACACAGTGTAAGGGGGACGGACTTGAAGACGAAGCCTCTATGGGGAGGGCACGCCCACCTGCCTTCCTGCTCAGTGCTGACTGAGCAGCTCTAGGGCACAGATGCTGTTTCCGGTGCGTCTCATTAAATGCCTCTGCTACAGGGGCTTATGTTCTAGTCGGGGCCACAAAGGAATATCAGGTGAACAAATGTGCATGCAGCAATGCCGGGTCGTAATAAGGGATGTGGAGAACATTGATGTGAGAGTGACCCAGGGGCTCCGGTAGGTGAAGTAGTCAGGAAGACATCTCCCATGAGGGGAAATTGCTCAGGCCTGAAGGATAGGTCAAGGCCACTCCATGGTGACTGGTTAGGGAATAGCCAACAAGAAGACTCAACCATAAACACTTTAGTACGTTAAAAACCTATAGTCACATGACTAAAGAAAGGTAGGGGCAAACTGGGCAGGAGGGAGAGGGACAGGACCTAAACCCTGCAAGAGTGGGCTGTCTCATGAGGGCGTTGCAGAGCTGGTGGGGGGTTGAGAGAGGGGGGTCACTCTGGCTGCTGTTTGGTGACAGGATTGCAGGGGACAAGGCTGGATGTATATACTCAGGAGGCTGTCGCAGCGGTCCAGGGTGGACAGGGAGGTAGAGAGGTGGATGGAGCCAGGGCAGTTCTCGAAGCAAGCTCCGTCATACTGGCCAATGGATTTGTTGTGAGAACAGGGTGCGTGAAGTTCAGGGTGACTCCCACCTGCAACCCAGGGAGTGGTGGGTCCTTGGAATGAGATGGGGACTGTGCAAGGAACAGCCTGGGAGTGGTAGGTGGGATGGAGTGAGTGTGAATAAAAATCAAGGGTTCTCTTTTGGCCACATTAGATATGAGTTGCCTGTTAGCATCCCAGTGGGGGTATCAGGGGTCAGGTGAGTGTGCAGTCACCTGGACCAGGAATTTGGTCAAGCCTGGGAGGCAGCAGTTAGCACTGAGCCACAGGTAGGACTTCAAACCGAGAGACTGTGAGGAGAGAGAAGGAAAAGCCACAGGGGTGCACTCGGAGGCCTCTTCTTACCTGGAGGTTGACTGAGCACCATAGAAGGAGCCAGCAAAGGGGTGGCCGTTCAGGTAGGAGCCTGGGTCAGCCGTGGGTGGGGGATTATTGTTTCTGGAGAGGGCAATTCATTGAGCGAAGAGGAGCACAGAGAAGAGGCCATTGGGTTTGACTGCATGGAGGCCATGGGCAACCTTAACAAGAGTAATTTAATGTTGTGCTTGCTGGTGATAGGAGCCATGCTGGATTCGGTTGAGGAGCCATCGGGAAGTGAAGAAGTGGAACCAGAAGTGTGACCGCTCTTTTGAGCAGCTTCCCTATAAAGGGGAGCCGAGAACCGCAGGACTGGCTGGAGAGATGTGGGTTCAAGGAAAAGACAGGTGGTTTACTAGGGAGGCGTGACAGAGGGGAAAAGGACGATGGAGTGGAGGTGCTCGCATGATTTTGGAGAAATGACTTAGGGTGGGTGCCACTCTTACCCTGTTCCCTGTGGGGAGAGCACAGTGCTCCAGGTTCTCTGTAAAGTCTCCACGTGACCCTAATATTTTGATATAAGAAGATGCCCGCAGGAGGGCCTGGGTCTTCCTTGGGCTGCAAGTGGAGAGCCTGGAGCCGATTCTCCATACCCACGGTGGTGGAGGTGAGGGTCATTAATCACTTATTCGTTCATTGAGGAAACATCGCTGAGCCCACTCTGCCAAATGCCATTCCAGGCCCTGCAGACACAGTGCAAATAAGCCCCTCTGTCCTGTACAGGGTAGCTGCCTGTGGGGGCAGGGCACTAACAGGCAAACTGCTGGGGGTGGGGCGAACAGGCCAGGCGGGCTTGTTTCTTAGATGCACGATTTGAACCCATTTACGGTAGATGGTTAGTATGCGAGTGTCCCGAGGTGGAGGTTCTTGGAAGGAAGCGGGTCTGGGAAAGGACAAGGTGGGTGAAGGTTGCAGCAGCGTCTGGGGGACAGGGACCGAGCTGACCTGAGATCCTCCAAGGCTGCCACAGTCCAGGGCTGGCTGCACTGGACTTGGGCGGTTTGGGAATTTCTCTGGGTGAGTCACCTGTGACCTGTGTGAAGGAGGGACCCTGGGCTGTGTGTGGCTCCTCAGGGGTGGGCCCTGAGCCCAGCACGTGTGGGTTTAAGGCGCCGGCTGGCCTTCTTTGCTCTGTTTTAACAATGGGATGTGGTTCAGATTCCTGCTTGCGTGAGCTAGTTGTTGTGACGTTGGACAAGTCATTGAACCTCCTGGTCCCTGTGTCCTTACCAGAAAAATGAGAGTTATAATCATTCCTTCTTTACAATATTCTAGTCTTAAAAAAGCCAAGTACAGTAATTGCCCCTTCCCCTTATCTGTGGTTTTGCTTTTTATGGTTTTAGTTACCCACAGTCAACTATGGTCTGAAAGTATTAAATGGAAACTTCCAGAAATAAGCAATTCATGACTTTTAAATTGCTTGCCAGTCTGAGTCACATGGTGAAATCTTGTGCTGTCCTGCTACATCCCCCCTGGGATATGAACAGAAATCACCCCTTTGTCCAGGGTATCTACACTGTGCATGTGCGCCCCACCAGGTGGTCACCTAATAGCCATGTCGGTTTATAGGAACGATGGTCACAGTATTGCAGTGCTTATGTTCAAGTCACCCTTACAGTAGCCTGACACTACGTCCTGATGTCTACATTGTGCACCTCGCTTCATCTCGTCATGTAGGCAGGCCTTGTATCATCTGACATCGTCACAAACAGGAGCATGAGTATAGAACAGTCAGAGAGAGAGAGATCATCTTCACGTAACTTACTACAGTGTGTTGTTATAGGTCCTTTTAATGATGTTATTATTGTTAATCTCTTACTATGCCTAATTTGTAAACTAAACTTTATTGTACATTTGTATGTAAAAGAAAAAACATAGTATAAAGGATTTGGTACCATCTTTGGGTTCAGGCATCTACTTGGGATTTTGGAGTGCACCCCCAGGAATGGGGGGGAACTACTGTAACTGCCTCAGCAGCCCCCACCTGGGATATTGAGAGACCACAGGGTGTGAGCTCTGGGGCCAAAGGCCCCGGCTTCAAATTCTGGCCCTGCCTCCCGAGGCACCGATGAAGAGTCACGTGTTAGTTGAGGACAGCACCTGGCCTGCAGCTAGCTCTGGGCACCAGCTGCTGTGAGGAGTGGAGGCCTTCAGGTGCACACAGCTGCGTCTGCCCCTACGTGATGGTTTCTTTTCTGCGCAGTTCCGCCTGGTGGTGAAGACAGCCCTGAAGCTGCTGCTCGTCTTTGTGGAGTACTCGGAGTCAAATGCGCCTCTTCTGGTCCAGGCTGTCTCTGCCGTCGACACGAAACGAGGTGAGTGGTCCCGGCCCCCTCATTTCCTCAAGGTAAAAATATCTGATGTAGGAAGTCTTCTACTTTTCGCATGTTCAAAACAGGATTAGGAATAAATAGTATTCCCTTAGTGTGGACCGCACACTGCAGGCAACATATTTTTGGGGGACAGTAAGTACATGAAGATTAGAGACAGAACAAGGTTTGGCAGCACTCATAGGCACACCCAGAACAGGCCTGACCCTGACCCTGACCTTGTCTTTACACTCTGTCCCCAGCCCCTGCCAATAACACACACAGGACCAGCTGTTTCTCCTCTTTTCCCATCTTGCCCAGCTTATCTCGGCTCCTTCCTCCCCTCCTTTCACTCATGCTCTATCGGCTCTGACCCCTGGTGGTTCCCCTTCCTCCACCCCATGTCCCTTCCCTACTGGGGTCTCTCACCATCTCTCACCTGGTGTCCCTTGCCTCCCCAACGTGCTACCCCAGCCTTCGTAGCTGGAAGATTCTTCT
>PVKM010024411.1:0-20533 GCA_004027735.1 Carollia perspicillata
CAGGGCGCATGCCTGGGTTGCAGGCCTGGTCCCCAGTAGGGGTGCACAAGAAACAACCACACATTGATGTTTCTCTCCCTCTCTTCTCCCTCCATTCCCTTCTTTCTAAAAATAAATAAATAAAATCTTTTAAAAAATTATGTTGTAAAAAGGAGCAGGAGGAGGAGGGAATCTTTACCAATCTGATAGGTTTACAGTGATTCCCATTAAGGTTTTATTTTCTATATGTTCCTTCTCTATTTTGAGTAATAAAACAAAATTCCTTTTTGCTTGGAAAAAATTGAGTTGTTTACCTGTTTATTGCCTCTGCTCTCCTCCCCACCAACCAGAATAAAGCTTCGCAAGGGTGGGGCCTTATCTGAGTCACTGCTGTGCCACAGCGCTTGGGATAGCGTCGGAGCGTAAGTAGGCACAGCATGATTCTGAACAGAAGGGATGTTAAATGTGTAGTGATAAGTGAGACCGAAGCAACGGAG
Organism: Carollia perspicillata; assembly: GCA_004027735.1. Lineage (NCBI taxonomy): Eukaryota > Metazoa > Chordata > Mammalia > Chiroptera > Phyllostomidae > Carollia > Carollia perspicillata. The sequence continues at coordinate 477 of PVKM010024411.1, forward strand.
GTGACCGAAGCAACGGAGGCGACTCAATTTAGGGTCGAGGGGGAGTGCCCCAAGGAGATGACATCTGAGCTGAGACCCTGATAGGGATTCGCCGTGATGCTGGTGAAGCGTCCGCGTGGGAGCCTTGTTCACACCTGCCAGGACCCCGGCATGGGCCCTAGGAACAGTCCTGGGAGCAGAAAAATGTGCAAGAGTAAGATATTTTTGTCTTCTTTATCTTGAAGGGTACCTCCCTCTAATTATATACACTTTAGGCTCCACAGAGCTATGGCTGGCCCCTCTGGGACCCCAAAGGTAAATAAGCTGGAGTTGGTGGGTGGAGTCAGAGGGAGAGACCAGGAGGGGCAGAGAGATGGTCTTTACTATGGCCCAAAGCAGAGAAAGTGGGCAGTGTGCCCGTGGAGGTGAAGAATGGTCAATGTGGTAACCAGCTTCCAAGAGGGTCCCTCAGGAGAACTGCCTCCTGGTGGTCACACCCAAAGCACACAGAGGGACACAAGATGGTTTTCAAACCAAAGCCTTGGCTCTCAAGGTTGACATTGGGCCTCTCTGGGCTACCCCTGGGCTGGGGGGCACTGCCAGCACGGGGACCTCAGGAATGCTCCTGTGACAAGAGGGTGGCTTCCTTGCTAAATAAGCCTCTGGGCCCAGGATTCCAGCTTCCCATCCATAAGACTAGAATCCAGTGTTGACATCTCATTCAAGACCAAGGCTGTCCAGCAAAGTATTGCTTCCTTGGATAAGTTACTCAGAGCAGCGTCTCCAATCTAGAAAGTGCCCAGAGAGTCTACTGGGTACCAGACTTGACCTGGCAGAGTTCAAGGTTGGAAATGTGGACCTGTTGCTTGTTAGCAGTGTCTACTGTGGCCCCGCACCACTCTGAATGGCAGCTTCTGGATCTGGTGAGAATGATTTCACGTCTGCTTCCTGCTGGGACCCTCAGAGGCTGTGTGAGAAGGGACCCCGAGCTTACTGGCCAAGACAGGGGAGAGCCAAGGGGGCTGGCCTGTCTCCACTCTTATACATTCAGGATGAAGCTTCTGGAGAAACAGGAAAGGGCACCTACCTCCTACTCCCCCAAATTGCCTAAGTCACAGTTTCCAGACTTTTCTCCAAGGGCTGCAGGGGAGGGGGCCACAGAGGGGCAGAGTGGTCAGGGAACTAGGCCCTCCACCCTCATGTCAGCCAGATGGCAATGCTGGGTCCCCAACACTAACAAAACAAGGTTTCCAGTAAAGAAAACTAAAAGAAAAAATGTAAAGACTTTAATATTTGATATTTACTTAAAGCAGGAAATATGGGTTATTGCCTAGATGACCTCTATAGTTCTAAGCATCCATGCCCTTTGCCATGTCAATTTTAAATGCCCCTCACCAAAGAGTTGGAATCTATTTCTCTACCCCTTGAATCCTGCCTGGACTCATGACTTGCTTTGGTCGGTAAAATGCACATGAGTGATGTTATGCCATTCCCGGAGCTAAGCCTGACACAGCCTTGTGTGAATCCGCTTACTCTCTTACACCTCTGCCAGGATGTGATGTGACAACAGGCCCAGGACAGAAGGTTGGAGGATGACAGACAAGTGGAGCGGAACCGAGTCGTTCCGGCCACAGCCACCCCAGATCAGCCCGCCCTGTGACACACAAGCGCATTCAGCCAAGATCAGCAGAGCCACCAGCCGAGCCCGGATTCCTGGGAATAAGTCATTGTTCTACACCACTGAGTTTTCAAGTGGTTTGTTATACAGCAACAGCCAGCCGATACAGTATCCACTAGGACAACAACAAGCAGAGGTGAAGCGTGGTGGACTCCCTACATTTACTTTACAGCGTGGTACTATTTTAAATCACAGCTGCACAAAATTCACCGTGATGTGTTCACCATTTTCAGCTGCCAAAGGTCTTTATCCAGCTCCACTCTTACCTGTCTCATCTATTTAGCTTCAGAATAAAATAATTATTCGAAGCAAGCATTTCACCGCTAACAAAAGTCTTAAGATCACTACAGCCGACCTGCTTATTTTCCAGATGCTTGCCTCTCAGAGCGGGGAAGGGAACTATGGAGAAACATACATGGAGTATGGGCAGAGGCTCAAGAAACCAGCATCCTGGATGTGCACGATCACTACCTGCACGTACCAGTGCAGGTGCATCTAGAGAGGATCAGAAGCAGCCTCCCACCGAAACCAGCACCTGTGGCCCCTGACACAGAAGGAGTTAGTCCTGGCTCCAGGTGGAGGTGCCTCACAGATGTTTCTCTCTAAAATAAGGCCCAGGGCAGACTCCCACCTCCTTCTGCCGCCCACCTTAACTCTGCAGTTCATGCACACAGTAGTCACGTAATGAATATCCGCCAGATGTCTCTTTTAATAAATTATAACTCCCAAAAGGAGGGCAATGATGGAGGTGCTGCCGGGGCACTGAGGCTCCGAAGCATTACACAGCGGCGCTAGGCAGAAAATTAATCCTCTTTCTCTCCTTTCTTCTCCTTATCCGCTCCCTTCCCCCAGGATGCCGGCCTCCGCAGGCATCGGCAGGAAGCTGCATTACAGCTCAGTGACTGAGGTTTTAATGAATCCTCAAGGAAAGGACGGGGAAGGAGGGGCAGCCGCACCACAGAATGTTTGAGACATGCCCTGCTGGTGGGAAGGTCCTTCCGGGTGAAACGTACCCTGACCAGACTAAAGGGGGTGCAGAGGGATGTCATGGTCCCCCACCCCCTTCAGAATGCCAAGGGAATCGAGGGTTCCTGCTAATCTGTTAAGCCAGACCGAGTTTCATTCGGTTCTTCTAAAATTCCACTCTCATGTCTGGACTTTGCACATGCTGTTCCCCTGCCTGGAACTCCTCTGGCTTGTCTTCATCTTGCTCTACCTTCACTTGGTCTTATCTTACATTTCACTTCTCCCATCATAACCCCCAAGTCTGGGCTAGGTGCCCCCCACCCCGTGCTTTCTCGGCCCTCTGTGACTCTATCAGAGCTCCTAGCACGCTGGAGTATGTTTGTTGCCGACTGGCTGTTTATTTGTTTGTAGACCCCTCTAGACACACCCTTACACTTTGGCTCTCCCTGTATTCCTGGTACTTAAGACAGGGCTTGCTACACAGTAGAGAGTTGGTAAATGTTTATAAAGGAAGGGAGGGAGGAGGGGGGCAGAAAGGAGGGGAGGAGGCAGTGAAGGAGGTTGACCTTCAGTGTTCAGGGAGACTTTACGAGCCTTCGGACCCTCTGGAGTCATGAGCTGCTCTCCATGTTCATGTTTATAATCTGACAATGTCTCAATGTCTCTCCCTGGCATGTCTGAATAATACACTCACGGTACTCATCAAAAGCAGATCTAGTCTGGCCAGAGTCTTACCAGCCAACAACAGAAACTGTAAAACAAACAAATGGTCTTCGGCAATCAGCTTGTGCAAAGCTTCCATTTGACCGATAGAGAAACTGAGACACAGAACCAGGAAAATGATTTCCCGGGGTCACCTTATCGATATCAAGAAAACCTTTTTAGAGGATTCTGGGCCTGACGATGTGGTCGTCTGGGCCCAAAAAGCTGAACAAATGATATCTATACATACATACACAATGTATATATACAAGATACATACATATATATTATGTATGAATATATGCCTGTCCAATGAATACACACACAGGCTAAGGCAACGTGTGATTCACTCTTTCCTCTGGCTTTGCTCAGAGCACTTCGAAGTTCACAAAGCTTTCCTGTGCATCTCGCTGCATCCCACCAGCACCTGGTGAGGAGGAAGGGCGGGGGCCATCCGGCCCATCTTACAAAGGGAGGGGAGAACCAGGGTTCAGGGAGCGGACGACGTGCCCGAGGCCACACTGACATTGAGTCCCAGAGCAGCGCTCAGCTGGGTCTGCTGACGCCAGACCCCGTGCTCTGCTTGTGGCTCCGTGATGCCGTGCCCACCCTGGGGAGGGGAAAATGACTTTCTGCGGTTTCTGAAGGAGCACACGCAACCAGAGCCCGGTCTGCCGGACGCGGCATCCAATCTGTCACGCCTGTTTGGGAAATGAATCCAATTTAAAACACAGAAGTTGTGAGCCGAGCGAGGACCTCTGAGCCAAGGGCAGCTCGCTGGGAAAGCAGGCTGACCTCCCAGGGGGTGACGGGGACAACATGCACAGCACGTAGCTTTCCACAAGCTCTGCTCTGTCCATCGTCATCTTTTATTAATGGCGGCAGCTGAGTTAACATTTTCTTTACCTCGGAACAGCGCTCCGAGGCAAAGGCTGCAAGAGCAGGCACCAAGTGGTGAATAAACTTGCCGAAAGCCCAGTTCCTCGAAAGAACGGAACTGAGGGCTCTCCTGAGCAGCACTTTCCATCCTTTCATCAGTGTATTGTTTTTTGACCCTGACCAGTGTGGCTCAGTTGGTTGGGCGTCATTCTACAAAGCAAAAGGCCGCCAGTTCGATTCCTGGTCAGGGCGCGTGCCTGGGTTGGGGGTTCAGTCCCTTGTCGGTGCCTGTAGGAGAGGCAACCAACGGATGTTTCTCTCCGTCTTTCTCCCTCCCTTCCCCTCTCTCTAAAAATAAATAAAATCTTTTTAAAAAGATATTTTTAGAAATTTCATAATTTTTTTTTCTTAAAGGGTGTGTGTGTGTTTCATCACTTGAGTTTTTTTAGATATGTAAAATTTGCTAGTTCCCTTTTTTAACCATCTCTCTGCAGGGGCAAACCACTTGCATCAGAAAAGAGATTCAATTCAGTTGGGTGAAAAAGAAAATAGCATACAATACTCACTGTTCTTTATCACTGAAGGAAGGCAGAGAAAGGAGAGAAAGAAAAAAAGTCAAGTCAGGAAAGAAATCTTATAACCATACCCAAACTGTCTGGCTGCAAAACCACACAGTTTAAATTACAATGACCTACTTCCATTCCCCCCCAGCCTACGTGATCTTCTTCCAGCACATCTAAAACAGGGTCGCTGTGACGCAGGCCTGTGATATCCACAGCTGTGCTCAAAATGACCAATCAGCTCAGCTAACTAAGGAACAGAGCTGACCATGGACGTATTTAAAGAATGGGTTTGGGGCCCTAGTGAGAGATCACTGAATGGTAACCTGGCCAACATCGTTTTTGGGTTTTGTTGCTTCAAACACTTCGAGGAGGGCCACGTGAGCCCCGAACAGTCTCTGGGTTATCCAAAAGTAGAACTTTCAGCACCCTCATTTGGGGAAGCAAAGCTCCATTCTAGAAAGGAGACCAAAGGAGACCAGCATCTCCATTTCTGGGGGGCATGAGCATCGGCAAACACCTACCACATGCCCTCTCTTCCTGCCTCCATTTCCACCTCTGATCTCTGGCACTCTCTGGTTTGCCATCTTAAAAGCTATGGAGAAGCGTCAACTTTCCAGCACCTCTCCCCATGTCTTCCCAACGTAAAGAGCTAAACCACTGGCCTGCCCTCTCACGAAGCAGATGCATTTATCTCTTTCAAGCACTGGCCTGTGTTTCAGACACCACCCTTAGATGCACGGAGGCGGACATAGAAAGGCATTTGAACATCACGAAAGCAGTAAGTGTATCTGGGTAGCCAGCAGCTAATGAAGACTAGATTTCTTAATTTCCCGGAGAAAGACATTAGCAGCGTCTGCAGCTGACTAGATAGCACGTGTGATGACTATAATTCATCCATGAGCATTTATTGGAAAACAATTTTAATATCTGGAGAAAATGCAGTAGCAAGCCAGCCAGCCCAGATGCACTCGGAATGCCAAGATGGTTCACGGCAGCCCGGGAGCACTCTTGGTGAGACTGCAGCCCGGCTGTTTGCAGAATTCTAATCTAACAGTAAAGCAGATTGTTTGGCTTTGTAGCCACTAACATAAACTCAGGTGGATGGGATTTTAATTAACTGACATTTCAAAAATAAAATAAATATTTCACCCCATCTACCCTTCAGGCAACAGTTTATCTTACACAAACACACTTTTTGGCTGCTGGAATATTTTCTGCAAAATAATTTGGCTCCCAGGGGATGTCATGGGAAGGGCTTGGAGGAGATGTCTCCTTTCAGAAAAGAAACCAATAGTATTGGGGGCTCAGTGTTGTCTTCAAAACTTAAAGACTCGGGTTTGAGATAGAGCAAGTAAAGAGACAGGGGCTTTTGCACCCGGAACATGGATGGACTAGCTATTCGGAAAGACTCCTTACTAATGTGTAATTAGGTCCTGGGTAAGTTAGAGCAACATTCTTTCTATGCAGTTAGTTCTGGGATTAAAAAGCAAGGGAATTCTCCAACAATCCCTCCCCCTTTCAAGATAAATAAACAAAATAGACTTCATCAAAATAAAAGTAACTTCCCCTCTTCCAAAGACTGTTACAAAAAAGAAAAACAAGGGTCAGCCAGAGACAATATCTGCAAAATGTATATCCAGCAAAGGACTTCCATCTCCAATCTACAGGGAAAAACTCTGCAGAACTTAACAGGAAGTTAAACATCCCGTTTGAAATGGACAAAGTATCTGACCAGACAATTCGACCAAGAGGTTGGATGGTGACAAGTTACATAAGATAAGCAACCCCATAGTCGCTCGGGAAGGAAACACCACTATTCACACACTAGAATGGCTAACACGAAAAAGACTAGCCATGAAAGTGCCAGGGAGGACGTGGAGAGGTGGGAACTCTCCTACACTTCTTTTTTTTTTTTTTTAATTAATTATATTTAGTTTTTATCAATTTTATTTTAATTGTTGTTCAAGTATAGTTTTTTGTCTTTTACTCCTATCCCAGCCCACCCAACCATCCCTCCCTACCTCCCTCCCATTTCCACCTCCCCTAGTTTTTGTCCATGTGTCCTTTATATTTGTTCCTGTAAACCCTTCCCCTTTTCTCCTGAAATTCCCCTGAAATTCCCTCCCCTCTCCCCCCTGGTCACTGTCAGCCTGTTCTCTATATCAGTGTCTTTGGTTTATATTTTGCTTGTTTGTTTGTTTTATTGTTTAGGTTCCTGTTAAAGGTGAGATCATATGGTATTTGTCTTTTACCACCTGCCTTATTTTGCTTAGCATAATGCTTTCCAGTTCCAACCATGCTGTCACAAAAGGTATCTCCTACACTTCTGCTGGACATTTAAAATGACACAACCAATTTGGATAACAAATTGGCAGTTTCTTAAAAAGCTAAATATACACCTCCCATACGACCTAGGCATGCCACTCCTAGGTATTTATCCAACAGAAGCAAAGGTGTACGTCTATACAAAGTTTCATTTGTTCTAGCCAAAAAGTAGAAACCACCCAAATGTCCATCAATAGATAAATGAACAGGCGTGCTGTGTCTCCACACCATGAAATGTGCTATTCACCGCCAACAAGAAACAAACTGTTGATGTGCAAAACGATATGGATGGATCATGAAATAATTATCCTGTGTAAAGGAAGAGACACAGCTCTCCTCCCCAAAGAGTGTACACTGCATGATTCCATTCATATGAAAGTCTAGAAAGTGTATATTAATGAACAGTTACAGAAGGAAGATTAGCGATTGCCTAGGGATGGGAGAGACAAGGCGAGAGAAAAAAAGGGCATGAGTATACAGGCATGTTTAAAATGGTCTAACTGTACTGCCAATGTCCACTGTTGAAGTATCACTCATTAGACTTTTAAAAGGTAATTAAAAAAAGACAGTACACTGAATCCAGAACAGGCAGCTGTGAGCAGTGAGCCAATGCAAATCCCAGGACTGCGTTCTAGAGGCTGACCTTGAGCTCCTAAGGAGTCAGGGAAGCTGAATCTGAGACCCCTTCCCTCTCCACTGAACCAGGACCCTGCAAGGGAGCTCGAGCCATCCTGGGTGAGCAGCACATCTCACTCCTGCGTGTGGCAAATGCCAATCTCTCTGCAGAAAAGCATCCCCAAGGTAGGTCCCCAAGCGTCTCACAGATTGAGCTCACGATAAAAAATGACCAAGCGTTCACAGGAGCAAGTCACGATGAGTGAACATCTGTCCGCGGGACCGATAAACAATGGGTTTAGGTGGTCAAGGACAGCAGGCAGGGTGTGCTGGTCAGTGTTTAACAGTTGACTCTGTGGCTGATTTCGAGGTCCGGCAGGATGTCCCCGAATACAGAACTGGGAAGGGCAATGCACGAGCGTGCCATTCTACTGTATTTCACCATGCAGTTGGAACAGACACAAATAAGGCAGGGAATGATAAAGCGTAGTAAAAGAATTCATAAGGGATTAACCTTGCGCTTAATATAATTTAATTGTCAAGTTGTATAGGTTAATAATGGCCATGTGTAACAACCGGATTGTGGAATTTCCGGAACTGAGCATCAGCTTTTATGATCCATGAAGGTGCCGCTCCAGCACCCCACTGATTCAGGTACGGTAACTGCTGGGTACAGAATGGAAAGGCACTTTTATGTGAAATTTCCCAATTTTTAGACAATCAAGCCAAAAAATAAAAAAAACATACTTGTGCGAGTCACAGTCAGCTGGTGGCCTGTCAGTCTGCCACCTCTGACGTAGTCCATCTTTCTTATTTGATTCGGGAAACTGAGGCCCAGAGAGGGTAAGCGAGTTGCCCTGGATCACACAGTGAATTAATAGCTAAGCCCGAGAACCAGAACCAAGTCTGACTCTAACCCCAGTCTGGGCCCTGACCACTCGCCAAGCCACCTCTAATCGAGGACATGCAGCTCAGGGTCTCAGCCTGTTGTTCCTACCTTGCAAAGCAGTGAAATCAGTGGAGAAGCTTCCATGACAAAACTCCCATGGGCTTCCTTTTTCCCCACCTCTGGGAAGAGAGTCTAGTTCTTTGCTTGCCATTCCTTTCCTCCTTCAAGGGTAGGACTCTCAGGACCCCAGGGACCCAAAACAAGCCCCTCCCAGGAAGGTGAAGGGACTTACTTGGACTGAAGGGGTCGGTCACTGGGACACACCCAACGGCTAGAGCCACTGCTGAACACGGTGTCGGTCATGGCGGAGGTCCCGTTTCCTGGAAAACAGTTAGCCAGAGAGGAAATCACCCAGCTACTCGGCCACTTCTTCTCAAGGCCCTGCTGTAGGCCAAGCACTCCAGGGGATGCAGAGAAGACAGGGGCTGCACGCAGCCTGTCCACCTTCCAGATGGGGGACCTCAGGCCCCAGGATGGAGAGCTCCACTGGAGGTCACAGCTCCCCACTGGCAGGAATAGACCAGAGCTGAAGCCCCCTCCCTTGAAGCCATAATGTTTCATTTAAAAAAAATTATTGATTGATTTGAAAGAGAGAAACATCGATTTGTTATTCCACTTATTTATACATTCACTGGTTGATTCTTGTATGTGCCCTGACCAGGGAACGGACCTACAACCCTGGTGTATGGGGCTGATACTCCAGCCAACTGAGCTACCTGGCCAAGGCTCCCCGTTCTCCTCATTCACAGACTCCAGGCCACATGCCCGGCAGGGGCAGGGTCAGAGTTCCCAGAGGTCCTGATTTCCCTGAAGGTCTGGCTACAGCACAGTCTCGTTTCCAGGGAAACTGAATAGGCAGGCCATTGGGAGGGGGACAGGGAGAGAATTTGTCTCTATGCTGAAGCCTGCGGGATGATTACATCTTTGGGTGGATGAAGCCAGAGGCGGGTGGGGTTCCTCGTTGGACACATGGGAGAGAAACCCCTTACAGAGAAACCATTTCGTCTGTTCCTGTGTGATTAACATCATCTTCCCAGACTAATCTGATCATTTCATTCTTTCCACTTCAAAACCAGAAAGAAGAGATGACTCCTGTTGGGAAAGAAATTTGCTGAAAAGAATCTTCACATCTGGTCATCGCCTGTACCAAGAGCTGAGCGAGGCTGGCCTGGGCGCCCAGGATTCAGTTTACTTGAATCCACTCTGCCCACCTCCAAGGCTCGGCGCTAACCATGACACGCCCCCCCACCCCCCCACGCATCTTCGACTGCCCCGGGACCCGTCCCCCACCTAGAAAAGCCAGATGCAGAACTGCTCCTTCCTCCCCTTTCCTGTTCTGCCCTGCCTACTTCTGCTTTGACTCCCTTAGTACTATTTGCTAAGGGCCGGCGCTGCGCCTCCACCCCCCAGAATCTCAGCAGATTTTAGTTGAACTGAAAAACAACTCTTAAAACACACTTAGCTTCAGAGTCACACAGCAGGTACCTAAGCGTGACTCAGTGGGTGCCAGGCTGGCCCTGGCTTTAGGCGGCACTTCAGGGCACTGCAGGGAACCTGTGTGAGCTCAGCTGTCTTCTTGGAGTTCAATGCCACAGTCACCCTCCCCCCCCACAAGCCCCATAGTCTTGGAATGAAACCAGATGCTTCACAGCAGAACACGCAGCCACCAGCCTGGACGGTGCCCAGGCAGTTCCATCTCTCTGTCTCTTTCCCTGCCCCTCCCCTCCTCCTGAGGCCATCGCTGCTCAGTGAGGAATCTGGAAAAACTCACTCAGACCTTCTAGTGGGGTAGGGAATGCAAGGTACACAAGGAGCCTCAAATAAGGGTGTGGTGGGGGTCCACAGGCAGGATCCAGGCCGAACATAGGTTCTACTTAGCCCATGCAGTGTTATTTACAAGTAAAATTAAGCTGATACTTTAAAGCACAGAATTGCGCTAAGAATATTTACAGAACACCTACCGCAATGTGCCAGGCACTGTTCTAGTTGCCGGAGATACTGCGTTAAAACAAACACAAAACGGCAAAATCTCTGTGGTCATGTCAATTATCTTCTACGGGGGAAGACGGACAACAACCAAACAAGCCAAATGTAAAACGCAGCAGTTGATGATGAGCACTTTAAAGGTAAATGACACAGGGGAAAGGGACTGGAGACTGAGAGGGAGGGTTGGCTTTAAATAGGGGGTCAGAAGGGGCTTCTCTGAGAGGTGATATTTGAGCAAAGATGGGGGTAAAGACTGAACTACGTAGATATCAGAGGTAGAGCATCCCAGGCAGAGGGGAAAGCAAGTGCAAAGGCCCTGGGGTGGGCATGCACTTTGTAAGTTGGAGGAATGGCAAGGAGGGGCTAGGAGCTGGAGTGGAGGGAGCAAGGGGCAGATGGGTGGGGACTGAGATCCAAGCCATAATAGGATCAGATCCTGAGGACCATTCGGGCTCCGCCCTGATGCAGGAGCCAGGGAAGAGCTGTTCCGAGAGCCAGCTGGGACAACAGGCTCTGGCTCCTTCCCTGCTGAGCTGGTTGGGGCTCTAGACAGGTCAGAGACAGTCCTAAGAGATGCTCAAGAGGAAGGCACCTCTGTGCTCCTAACCTTGAAACTGAGCAAACTCCCTGTCACCTCCTGTGGGAGGTGGGAGGCTACACCAGCCTTCAGCCACTGCATGGAACCTCCCCCCGCTCCCTTCAGAGGCAATGCCACCCAGGCTCAGACCTTACAGGAGGATAGGAGACATTTGTAAAGCATCCATCCCGAGGCCTGCAGAGACCCTGCACCTCCTGTGGGAGGTAACACCCACCTCATCACCGTGTAGCGACAACAGATGGCTCGTGTGGTGAGTTGTCAAACAATCCCACAGGATGGTCCCCATTCTACAGGTTTGTAAGGTAAATACAGAGCCCATCTCCCACGGCTCCGCATTGTGGACAGTGGCAGTGACCACGTGGAGGGGACCATGGTTGTCACAGTTGCTACAGCTGCCCCATCATGAGCCAGCCCATCCCAGCCAACGCACAAGTCAACCACTGATGTGAACAGGCCCAGCCGAGATCATCCAAGTCCGGCCTAGACCAGAGGACCACCCAGCCAACTCAACCCAATCACTGACCTAAACAATTGTGAAGTAAACGTGGGTTGTAATTCTAAGCCACTACCCTGTGGGGTGCTTTGTTCTGCAGCAGAAGCTGACTGAGAGAGCAGCCCCCTGTTAGGACAATTGCTGGCTTCAGACCCAGAGTCCTGGGATCTCACCCTAGCCCCCTGTTCATTGTCTGTGTGCCTCTGGGAAGTCGCTTAGTCATTTGGGGCCTCAGTGTTTGCACCTGTAAAATGGGGACATAGAAATCCCTGTCTCTGTCATGCCTACCTCGCAGGGCTGTTCCTGATGTGCAGGAACATTTTGGTCTAAAATGCTTTCCAGTTCTGAGGCAAGGAGGTGAGTGTCGACAGCATTTGAGGGTGGGGCTGAGAGGAAAACAAACCCCAGGTGTGTGTGAGTGAGACTCCACAGTGGATATGTGCAGTTCAGATCACTCGTTTTTGCCTATCCAATATTATCTCCACTTCTGGGGGTAGCAGCACCATAGTTTTCCTTTGAGAAGTCATTGCTCGCTCTCTCTCTCTCTCTCTCTCTCTCTCTCTCTCTCTCTCTCCCTCTCTCAGTATCTATCTGTGTGGTTCAGGTGGCACTCACCCAAACCTGGTTCCTAGAGGTAGACCAGTGACACTTGCCTGGCCAGTGAGTGCAGGACATCCTATGAGCTACAGTGATTGGCTCAGGGGTAGTCACATGACCCAATCTGGACCTATGAAAGCCTTCCCTACAACTTCTGGAGCTGTATGGAAGCACTCTCCTTCCAGTGGAGTTGCCAAGCTCAAAGAACAGAAGCCTGGAGCTGATGACTTTTGCTACCACATGAGACAGGCCAGCCAAAGGATGAAAACGGAGCCAAGAGATGGAAAGAGGTTGATTCCTGATGCTGGTGATGATGGTGCTGCAATGCTGGATCCAGCCTTACCTAAATCTGTTATAGCCTTTTTAGATACCATGAGCCAAATTGTTCCTTTCTCCCTTGCCTCCCCAAAGCCAAATTTCAACTGAATTTCTGCATTGCAACCCCCCTGAACTCTGTGTGCCTTCACAGACCAGTCACCGTGGAGCAAACAGGGATCGCACTGGCAGCAAGAATGAGTTGTGATCTGGGAAAAGTACACCAGCCTTCAGCCACTGCATGGAACCCCCCCCCCCAACTTCAGAGGCAATGCCACCCAGGCTCAGACCTTACAGGAGGATAGGAGACATTTGTAAAGCATCCATCCCGAGGCCTGTAGAGACCCTGCACTGACAATTAAAATTCAGCGGCGATGAGCAGCACTAATTAAAAGCAAAAGTAAGTACTTAATACGACAAATGAGGTGGCAGTGTTTAAAGTCAGGATGAGAGAGCTGGCATAAATTAAAAACAAAGACTAATTTATTTGCCTCCTCTACAGAAGTTCTGTGTGTGTGTGTCTGTGTGTGTGTGCAGAAAAGGTTTAGATTTGCTAATGTACAAAATGCCATGGGAACAGAGAAATTATGGGATTGGTTCTGCCTGGGGCTGCAGGTTAGGGGAGGCTTTCCAGAGGGAAATTTGGGCTGGCTCTTGAAGGATGAGCTGGCATGGGCCAGACATGAAGGATGGAGGAAAGGAAGAGGGAACTGAGTGTGCAAAGGTTCAGAGGCTGTAGTAGGCAAGGAGTGTTTAGGGAATGGAGAAATCCATGAGGGTGGAGCCCGGAGTGATGGGAGGGCAGGGAGGAGGGAGAGCAGGACTAAAGAGACAGCGTGGGGCCAATGATGAGCCCCTGTTACTTCGGGTCGACAAGGATAGTGCAGGGCCCCTCAGGGGGGCCTTTCCACCCAGACAATCCCTCCTTCCATTTAAAGACCCAGAAGCTAAGGCCTCATGCCTTTAGCAGTCAGTTCAGCAAGGTGACTTAGGGTATGGGTTTGGTGGGGTCAGGCCCATTCTGCCATTTATGAGTCTGACAAATGTATTTACCTCCCTGAACCTCAGTTTCCTCATCTGTATAGAGTGGGGACAATAGCAGGACCCATCTCAGAATTATCATGAGGATTGAATGAGCTAATGTATGTGAACTCCTTGATCCAGCGCCTGGCTCCAAGTACCCCTTGTCAAGTGGAAGCCATCATTGATTTATGTCATTATTGATAATTCTCTCAGGGGTGTTTTCCTAAAGAGCTGGGAGCCCAGCCTTGGCACCAGAAGGAAACGTCTCAGGCTCTCTGCAGCCAGAGCAAGCACCGTAAAGCATGATGACACCGAATGATGGAAATGACAAAAGTAACAACCATGCATGCTAGGTTACTGTGGCCGTAACAACAGAACTGTGCTAAAGCAAGGGCCATTTGCTGGGTGCTATGGTTGTCATTAGTGCTGAAGACTAAGCATTTTTGGCTTTCCACCACGTGCTAAGTCTGCCCTTCTCTCTCCCTGTGAAGCTGGGAGTGGCCATGTGACCTGTTTTGCTCAAATGAAAAGTCCCCAGGTTGAAACTCTGAAGCCAGTCCACTTGTCTTCCTCTGTCTTGGCTATTGTGGACGTGTGAGGATGGAGCCCCCTCAGTCTGGGTCCTCTGTGAGGGCCAGCGCATTGCAGTCACCCCCTGCTAACCTACCACATCAAGGTAGCCTGAGTGAGGAACAAACCTGTTGTTTCAGCCACCGAAACACTGGGGATTGTTTGTTATTGAAGCACGGCCTAACCCATCCTGCCTGTGCTTATAATGGCCCAGGGACTGCACCACAAGTGTTTCAAATGCAACCTCTCATTTGATCTTCCGGTCAGTCCTGGAAGATCAGATCCTTTATTAGCCAGTTTTACATAGATCAGGAAACTGAAGCCCAGAGAGGTAAGGTCAGTTGCCCAAGGTCACACAGCATGTGCATTTGAAAAGAGTCCACAGAGGTAATCTCACAGCACACACACTGAGGGCAGGGCAGAGCATCCAGAGTTGATTTTCCTGGGGAGAAAACTTCCTGCTGGACAGGGGTACCCCAAATGTTTCCTTCCTCCCCTGGGTTACGAATCCCTCTGAGCCCTGAGTCTATAAACCCAAATACCAAACTGTGAACTGCAAAGGCAGACACTGTGCACAGAGCAGCCCTCGGGGCTCCCTGCACAGTCCAGCCAATTACCCGATTGCTTGATAAAGTGAGAACTTGCCTTTGTTGTGCTGTTAACCCAGCTTATCTTGGCTCCAGCCACGCTGTAGCTAGTGAGGAAAAGAGGAAGCGCTCAGAATGACTTCTGCATCTGTGCGTGCATGCACAGGCTCGCGGCCCCACGCAGGGAAGTGTGATTAGGCGGGTCTGCGTATTAAAGCAAGTGGTGCAGCTTAATGGCCCCCAGCTGCCACTGAGGCTCCAGCTGCAATGAAGCTCATTCTGATAAAAACTGGCTGGAACTGACTTACCCACAACCCTAAATCTCATCATTCCAGGGACACCACAAGTGTCATCCTGATCCTTGCCGTGCCTCAGGGACAAAATACAGATGGTCCTCAACTTACAATGGCTCAACTGATGATTTTTCAACTTTATCATGGCTCCAAAGTGATATGCACAATAAATTCCATGAGCTCAACATGTCATAATAAGAGAGGCTTTGCGAAGACGGTGTTGCCCCGCTGGAGGCTAAGGTGTGTTCTGAGCACAGGTAAGGTGGGCGGGGCTGGGCTAGGATGCTCAGTAGGTCAGGTGTATCAAATGCATTTTCAATGTACAATATTTGCAACTTATGCTGTGTTTGTTGGGATGTGACTTCATGGTTAAGCCAATGAGCATCTGTACACAGAGTAGGGAGTGGCATTTATCCCCTTACAAAGCCATAGCAGTGCAAGGGTGGGGTGGCTCAGTTGGTTGGAGTCTTGTCCTGTATGCCAGCAGGTTGCAGGTTCAATCCTCAGTCAGGGCATGTACCCGATCCTGGCTGTGGTTTCGATCCCCGGTTGGGTTGCATATGGGAAGTAACCGATCAGTGGTTCTCTCTCACACCAACATTTCTCTCTTTCTCTCCCTGTTTCCTCTCTCTCTAAAATCAGAAAATACATCCTCAGGTGAGGATTTTTTTAAAAATGACAGCAGACCCCATCCTCTCACCTAAGGAGCATTTTCTCAAATCAGAGACAGGAGCCATAATGTTACCATTTTACAGATGAGGAGACTGAGGCCCTGGGGTTTCTCCAGGTCATGCTGGGAGCAGGGGGAATATTCCAGGACTCAGACTGGAGTCTTGTATAAATGAACCTTTTGACTACCCTGCACTATTGATTATATTGATAATATTGTTTGCACAGTGCAAACAATATAATATTTGGTTGAGCATATTAATGTGCCATTTTGATACAGCAAGTATGGTTGTACAGTGGCAGCATCACACAGTCCAGCCTAATAATGAGAATGGCTTTGTTGGATCTCTCCCATTCCCCTTTCCAGACCCATCCACCTTCCACCTGGCTCTGTGCCCTTGGGGGCTGCCCCATAAGGATGGTACCAGCAGCGCTCTTGCCCTCTGGCTGCTGGTTGGGTTGACTTAATGAGAGACATGAGCAGGAGACTGCAAGTGGGGAGAGGCAGGCTAGGGTATTTATCCCCTGGACACCCCCTGCCAGTCACCACTGGCACTGTGGCGCCTGCCCTAAGGAAGGTCACAACTCTCGTCAGGAGGTGTCTCCACAGAACCCTTTCTCTTCTGGGTCCCTGACAGTTCCATCCCCTGCCCTTCCAGGCCTGGAGATAATGATGACTGTCTGTTGGAAACTGGAGTGCTTCAGCATCCTGGCTCCCCGTGACCTTGCTGGCTTATTCACATGTCAGTCAATAACAGTCTCTTCGCTAAATTATCTTCATTGGTGCCTTTGGGTGTGTGGCCGGTTTCTGAGTGTCCACCATGTGCCACCCCCTGTTCTAGGTACTTAGCTCACCCAGTCCTCACAATGACCTGATAAATGATGATTGGTCCCCTTGGACCAGTGCGGCACCTGGAGCAGAGAGAGGGTGGGCAGCTTCTCCTAGACGGCATAGCCAGTAAGTGATGAGGCCACATTTGGAATCCCGGCAGTGTGACTCTGGAGCCTATGTTCCGTACCAGCTCACAGTCCCGCCCTGAGTGTCTGCACTTAGCAAAGGAGGGCAGCATAGAATTTAACAGCCTTCAGATGGGCAATCTGCATATATGACCTCATTTCATCTTCAACCTCATCCTAGGAAGTAGGCTCTGAAGTTATTGCCACTCTTGAGACTCAGAGGTTGCATCAAGTCACCCAAAATCACCAGCCAGGAATGGTAGTCAGCTAGCTTATAAACCCAGATGTGTCTCCTTTTAATACCAACACTTTTAACCACTACTTTGGACAGTCACTCTTATAACAGAGAGGCCTGGCCAGATCTGGCACCAACAGGCGGCAGGTAAAGTAAGGGAGAATCTGGCTTAGGGTAAAGAACAAGTTTTTAACCATCGGAGGTATCAAAAGAAGGGTATGCTACTTTCATAGGTAATAAGTTCTCAGTCACTGGAGGTAATCAAGCACAAATAGCAAAACTACCTGTCGAGGGTATTGTAAAGAGGGCAGTGTGCTTTTCTGAATCAGCCTCTTTCTGCATTTGGTGGGAAATGGCTCAAGCTCATAGACATTTCCCTCTCAACAATGACTTGGCCTGACTCTCTTATCAAGCAGTCAGAGCCAGTCTCTGGTTAAAAGATCAGGGTCGTTGGGCCTTAGATGCTCCCTTCCCTGAGAAAATGCATGGTTTCACTTCATCCTTGTGAAGAAGCAGCAGCTAGAGCCTCTGGAAGGGGCCTACTTGTCTTCTCATCTTACCACAACACACACACCCCCACTCTACCCCTACCCGCATACCACCCTCCCTGCACCCACGGTACAAACTTCATGACAGAATCTTCCCTCAAAGGCTCAGGCCTTGGAGTCATGTGGACCTGGGCTCCACCCCCAGCTAAACTTAAGCTAGGAGAGTGCGGGCAAATTACTAAACACTTCAGAGCCTCTGTTTCCTTGTCTTTGAAATGGGGCTGTACCAGCCTCTACTTCACAGGTTGTTGAGAGAGGCCGGAGTGGAAAACTGGAAGGAAAGGGTATGGAGACCAGTGCTGGCACCAGGCAAACCCTCCCCAGGTGCTCCCAGGAACTCCCACAAACCGCACCCCCAAATAACATGGGTTACAGGGTCTCCGGCCAGCAAAAGCGCTTCCTGCCTCACACCGTCTGGCCATGGCCACTTCTCTGGAATATAGGTTCTAAGAAATCTGAAACCACATTAGAAAAAACAAACAAACAAACCCAGAAAGCTTCTCTTAGTCCCCATGAATAATAGATCTTACAGACTTGCCTCCATCCATCCCCCTCTCCTGTCCAGGCCCTCCTGGCGCCAGGTGGGGGAGAGGAACGGAAATATGAATCTCAGTCAGTGTTGGCTGGAGAGCGGGAATGAGCCACTGAGTTCCTGTCTCTCTCCCTGGCTCCCCCCTGGAAACAGTCCTCAGAACATCAAGTGTGGGTGGAGCCCTCTTCAATCTACAAAGCCCTCCGTCTTCACAATCGCCCATGCAGGTGGGCATCAGGACCCTCATCACTGGTGGCTGAGGAGTACAGAGGTTCAGAAGGGACACACAGCCAGGGTTCAAACCCCAGCTCTGCCACTTTCTAGCTTGATGATGGTAGGACAGTTACTAACCCTCTCTGTGCCTCAGTTTTTTCCTCTGTAAAACAGGGATTTGAAAAACTGTAATAGCACCTACTTTACAGGGAGGTTGAAGGTTAAGAGAGTTAATACTACAGGAGGGAATTTCAGGGGAAAAAAGGAAGGGATAACAGAAACAAGTATTAAGGGCACATGGACAAAAACTAAGGGGGGGTGGAAATAGGAGGGAGGTGGGGAGCACTAGCGGGGTGGACTGGGACGGGAGTAAGACAGAAAACTGTATTTGAATAACAATTAAAAAAAGCTTAAAAAATAAAAATACTACAGGCACGTGGTTAATTCCAAATAAAGAGGAAAAAGTAATCTTTGTCACATCTCCAGGATATAAAGGCTGATAATAACACTGTCATTTACATACATTGGCTCATATAACTCTTGCAAAGAAACACCACTGAGTCCATTTTACAGATAGAAAAATTGAGGTTCATAAAAGTTCACTGGCTTTCCCCAAGATTGAACCAGAGCCAGGAAGCAGTCAAGCAGAGCTGTTCGACACCCAGCCCGCCTACCCCCACCATCTTCTTCCAACTCCACCCTTCTCCATGGAGGCCCTAATAAAGAGAGAGCCTTCATCCTGTTCTGGCTCACTGCTCACTGCTCAGTGCTTCACACACGCTGGTACTTAGCACAGTGTTATGCAGCTCCGCCCTCAACTCAGCCACTAGCCTCATTTTACACCAGGAAGCTGAGATGGGGAGGGGTTAGGTATTGGCCAAAGTCGCCAAAAGGCAGAGCCAGCACTCACACCCCAGGCATCAGAGGGCACATGTACATGCACCACACATGTAACAGAGGCACATGTATACACAGAGACATATGTGCATGTCTGATACCTGCAAGCTACGTCCAGTAAGTCAGCATGCATCCCCGACATAAGACCTAAGGACAGGCATTACTGCACCAACACTGTGTCTGAAACTAGTCTAGTTTCTCTTCTTTTCAAAGCTACTCACTCTAGTTGCTGAAGCATTTATGTTGCATTAGGGGAAGACATGGACCCACGCACTTTCTCAACACACAACTTCCCAGGAATCACTTTTTCACTAGTCAGGAACTTGTGTGAGTTGTTACAAGTATATGAAGGCAGCAGCAGAAATGGGAAACTCAGGCTGTGGTTCTATTTGTGTGCAACAGCATGGCAGATTGTTACACTGATGTCCCTCGATGAACGTGCCTTCCACATTATGGAGGCCCTTCCCCCCTAACTTTGTGCCTGGGCTTAGCATGCAGCTTTGTTTGGCCAGTGATAAGTTGCAAGCCCTGATAAGTACTTGGCCACTGGGGCTTGTCCTCTGGAGAAGCCCTGCTATTATGTTAGAAATCTACAAACCCAGTCTCTCTGTATGGAGAAAACCTAAGGCTTCCCAGACAACAGCTCAGCTGCCACAAAACATATGAATGAGACTATCTTGTACAATCAAGCTTTTTCAGTCTCCAGACCAATGGAAGTGCCACCCAACCAATTCCCGGCCAAACTACAGATGTGTGAGCAAATAAATGGTTGTGTGTGAAGCCACTAACTTCAGGGAGATTGTTATGCAGTAATAGCTAACTGATAACATCGGTGTGCTGCATCTTCTGCTTGCTCCCCCATCTCCACTTCCCACCCTTCCCCTCCCT
>PVKM010024412.1:0-20538 GCA_004027735.1 Carollia perspicillata
CCTCTGAGGACCTCCCCACCCCAGATTCCCGTGCCTCCTGCAGAACCCTCCCCAGCCCCCACAGCCCCTAGGAACCCCCGTGGACCCCCCTCCTGCGGAACGCTTTCTCACCCCCCAACACCCCTGCGAGCTCCCTCTCCACCCCCGCGGACCCCTGCGAACCCCAGGCCCGCCTTCCCGGGGGGCCGGGGATGGGGGTTGGGGGGTTTGGCACTGGCCTCCCTCACATGCGCCCAAGGGTCCACGGGGAGTGAGCGGCACCCCTGTCCTGGGACAGAAAGGCAGAACCTTCTCTGCCGGGACGCTAGGGCGGTGATCCCAATGCCGTCCCGTGCAGAGCCCGGGACCACACGGGGCTGGCCAGCACTTCACTGTGGCTGGAGTCCGCCGTAGACCTGGGTGGGAACATCACTGAACAGGCAATGTTAGGGCTCCCTGGAACTCAAGCTGTGCAGGGTCTGAGAGCTTGTGCGGCCCCCGTGTAGGGGGCGGGGTGTCCTCAGCCTCGAAAGGGGCGGGGCTTATGGAAGCCTAACCTGGAGGACCAGCTGGGAATGGGGACTGGGGCGTGGAAGCCCCTCCTGAGATCTGAGCTCCTGTCAGGGGCTCAGGATTCCCTGCTGGGGGGCGGGAGGGGAGGTGAGGGGAGGGGCCCTGAGATGGGATCTACCTGTGGTTCCCCCCCTCCTCCCTGTAGCCTGGCCCTGTGTTGGCCACAGTCCCAGGGTCTGGGGAAGGGCTTCTGGGACCTGTGTACTCCCCAGGAGACTAGTTCCTCAAAACCTGGCAGCTGTGGTGGTGGTGGTGGTGGTGTGGGTGTGTGTGTGTCAGAGGCAGCAGGCATGAATATGTGTGAGGATGTGTGCGTGTGGCATGTGCCCCTCACAGGTAAAGCTCTTGTGGGACAGGCCCAGGAGGAAACTCAGAAGCTGGAAGGCAGGACATGGAACTCCATTCAGTGATGTTACTTTGTGAGGCCAAGGACCCATTACCAGTTACCCTCACTCCATTTCTCTGTCGTACACGAGGTTATGTGTCATCACGTATCTGCCCAAATGACAGTCACTGCAGCTCTCCCAGGACCGCAGCCTAACTTCGCCCAGGACGACGCAGAGGCGAAATCTGGGCACACCCCACCTGCATTTCAGTGAAGGAGGGAGGAGCTTAGGGCCCCTCCCGAGCCTGCATCCTGGAGGCTGTTTGCTTTCGGGGCTGTGGTTCACAGGTGCCTGGACTGTTTGTTCTTCCATTGCGTGGCTGGCTGCTGCTGACTGTGTCTTCCTGAACCCTGTCCTGCTTCACCCAAGTGCCCCAGCCTCAGGACTCCTGTCACATCAACATTGGGGGGTAAACACCCCAAGAAAGGGAAAGTAGGGAACCAGAGGCAAGGAGGTCACGGTGACGAAGGCACTGGGAAGCAGCTGCAGACCCACAGGATGGCCCAGGAAAGGGGGAGGACAGCTCCGCCATTCCTGTGTTCCCACCAGAGCAGACCAGCCCCGGGCTGCGCTCCACAAGCCAAGACCTCTGCTCTGCCAAAATGACAAAGGCTGAGGGCAGAGAAGTGGAGTATGTGGAGGAGGCAGGGCGGGAGCCATTCCTACACCCTGCTGCAGACTGTCACCCCACAATGCTGCCCACCCTCCACCACCCTGGTGTCACCGGGAACCAACCACCACTCTGAGGCCTCCTCCCGAGTGCCCTGTGCCCCCTGCACCCCCTACTGCAGCACCTCCCTGCACTGAGCACCACCCCAGTGTGGGGAGAAGGAAGCTGCACCCCCAGTGCTATTCCTGGGTCCCAAAGCTCAGAAGGAAAGGACTGGGCTGAGCATGTTGGAGGCCGTGATGCCGATAGCTGTGCTGCCAGTTGTCTGCAAATGCCGTTCCCCTGTGGCCATAAGCACTTGGGTTGTCTTTGTGGGACTTCTCCTCTGGACATGTTCGTCCAGATGTGCCTCAGGCAAAGACCTGGGCTTCATGGAGGGTGGGCAAATGCTCTGTCCTGGAAATGTCGGTCACAGCTGAGTGACCTGAGCTGGCAATGGTGGGCACCGAGGGCTGCGACTGGCTCCCAAGCCCGCTCCCCACCTGCACCTGTGTCTCCCTGCCTCACACACCGCCCTCTGCTTTGCTGGGGCTGCTGTAGGCCTCTGTGTGGCTCTTCAGATGGGCTTGCTGGCCTGTGTAGGGTCTACGACAAGGAAAGGGAAAGGAGGTGGGTTACCTCCTGTTTCAGGGGCTTCGTCTGGACACCTTGCTGGTGGGAGAGGAGCATCACCCAGACGTTAGAACTACAATCAGCAGCCTACGTGACTGGCCCAGGCCTCACAGCTCAGGAGGCTAACCCGAGCAGGAAGCCAGGCTGGCTGGCAGACATGCCAGAACGTCCCACAGCTGTCTCAGAGCTCCAGGACCAGGACGCTCCTGGCATGACCCTTCCCAGGGACGCTGGGATCGTGTGCAAGCAGCACGAGAACCAGGCTGAAGAGGCTCCTCCTGGCTGAAGGCAGAACAGTGTGACTGTTTAAAGAAATGACTGCAATGGAGTCAAACCCATCAGGCCCAGACATGTGTGTATGCGCCACGACACCAGGACTGGTGCCCCTCAAAGGCCACAAAGGCACCAGCTCGCTCTTCTCCAAACTGTGAAAGGATCAGAGCATTTCTGCAGTCTGATTGCAATCAACTGTTGATGACCAGGAGTGTGGCGGGCCGTCATCCATGTGGCGGAATGCGTTTTCCGCCATCCTGGCCCCAGAGCACCAGTTTTGACAATCACCCGCGGATGCTGCAGAAGGCCCCGAGTCTAGTGGGGAAGCTCCAGCACGTTGCTGGAGTAGAATCCAGGGCTGGACACACTGGGGAGGGGAGAGGAACGGTTTCACCGTCGCCTCTCTCCAGGGCCCAGAGCCCCTCTGTCCGATTCCTCCCGCACAGGAACCTGACAGCGTATGAGCACTGGGTCCCAGCTGTGTGGACACCTCTTCTCTTACCCCATGGAGTGCTGAGGTCCCTGCACGATCCTAATAACTGATTTTATTTTTAGACAGATGGGAAGGGAGGGAGAAAGAAACATCAATGTGCGGTTGCTTTTCCTGCACCCCCTACTGGGGACCTCACCTGCAACCCAGGCCTGTGCCCTGACTGGGAATTGGACTGGCAACCTCTCGGTTCACAGGCCGGTGCTTGAAACACTGAGCTACACCAGCCCGGGCTGGATACATTTTTTAAAAACCCATCAAACATTTGACTTAAGATCAGTATTTTTTCACTGCATGTAAAGTATTGTTCGGTTTTTAAAATAGTGAAAGCAGTTTCTCCGGAATTTCAGAGATCAGGCTGGGGTCCCATCGCAGCCGTGCCCCAGTGTGCTGAGGGTCTTGGAGAAGACACGGGAACGTCGTCATGTGCACATGAGGCTGGCTTGCACTCAGCAGCCTCACCCACCTCGGGCCTCGGCCAGAGTACATCACATGGCCAACCAAGGACACTGGCCAGTGAGACCCCGCAGTGGCAGGGTCTGCATGTTGCCTGGTGGGCTGTGTGGACATATGGAAGCTGGCCTGGCCTACCTGAGAGGCAATCCCCAGGAACCCTCAGGACTCGGAGGTGTGCCAGTTTCACGAGGCCTCAGATCAAAAGCTCTCCCACTGACAGGACCCAGTGCTTTGCTGTTTGCCTGAAACCAGCACACCCGAGGTTTCTGCGCGGACTGGCAGCAGCCTGCTGACGGTGATGGCACGAGAGCAGTCTGTTCAACTTCTGGGAAAGCAGAGGCCCTGACAACTGGGTGCTGCTTCACAATTTTGCCAGGGAGCTGAAGACAGAATGAGCATGTGACTGAGGAACTCACTCCCCATCTGTCACTGGGCGGCTTCCCAGGACCTAGGGTACCGACCAGCCATGATGCAGGACCCGTGGACAACAGGGTTCAGGGGTGAATGGGGAGACCTCCTGGTGACCTGGGTGGGGGCACTGTGACAGCTCTCGGGAAGAGAAGACCAAGTATCGGTAGTTCAGCCTCAGATTAAAGGGCTCACATTTGTAGCCGCAGGGCCTGTCTCAACCTCAGGAAGGCGGCTCCAGGCCCCTGTGTGTGGCCTCCCCTTGCACAGCCGTGAAGTCAGCCAATGCACCTTCTCCTGGTGGGAGACAGTTCCCCAAGAATGCGACCCTCGTCCCTGAAGGGAAGAACGCAGACCAGTATTTTTAAATCATACAGACAGGCGCCGTCATTGCTTTATTGCCGTTTGCAAGCAATACTATGTACATAAAAAAGTCATCTTTAAAACTGCCAGGTTGGCTAGAAAGAAGTCTTTCCTTTGCTTTGCACCATGGGTTTCTGGACTCCTTTACATTAAATATATTATTTTGCAGGCACTGGGCAAACATTTAAGAAAGTCTGAGCTTCCTACTCACACCTTCCCCACATAAACCCCACCTTTTCTACGATATGGGGCATTAACATTAAAAACACTAGGAAAACACACATTCACTTTCTGTAAATCCCTTTTCTCTGTTTTTACGTCATCGAAGATGTTGGCTCTGTTATGAATTCAAAAACGCTCCCAAAGTTCTTGATGATGATTCATAGAGAAATCTGAAACACAAGGAAAGAAAGAACTGGTTACAGAAACAAGTAACCAAATTATCCAAACGTGCACTTTCACAAAGTAAATCTAAAAATGGTTTGCAACTGAATACACTCAAAAAGGAAGTAGAAGCAACCTGTCAGTGTCCCACGGACTGTCCTCGTACACAAGCGGAGAAGGTAACCGCTGTGTCTGAGTGGACACGTGACTCGTG
Organism: Carollia perspicillata; assembly: GCA_004027735.1. NCBI lineage: Eukaryota > Metazoa > Chordata > Mammalia > Chiroptera > Phyllostomidae > Carollia > Carollia perspicillata. Next base: position 4,809 of record PVKM010024412.1, read on the forward strand.
GACGAGCCGTCAGCAAGGGAGCGGTCATCGCTGTCCCCACGGCCAGCAGCTCAGGGCCCCCAGGACCCCTCCACACGAATGAAAGACATGTTCACTGGCCGTGCTTTTGACGGCGTGCTTCGCCCTCATCTGTGAGGCTCTGCACCAGGCCACAGCCAATGGGACCACGACGCGTGCGCTTCCCTCCCTGGCACCCACAGCATGAGCTCTTCCCTTCCACACAAGGTCACACTCTTACCTGGACACTCGCCCCCGGCTCAGTCCCAAGACCTTCAGACACACCTCACTTCCCCCACTCGCCTGCCTGCCCCACCGAGTTTTCTGTTCTCGGACTTCGTCTGAGCTCCGTTGCAGGCCACTGGGTCTAGAGCTCTCACCAGGCAGCCGGCACGTGCTGGTGAGTCTCCTTCCCTGAGACTTACATGCACACGGTCACACGCTCAGTTCCACACTGCTGCCATCCTTCTCATGCCCAGTAACTCCAGGAGGGTGCCTAGCACTCCCCTCAGAGGGTACATGGGCCAGCTAACATCTCAGTTCCTTCCTAGTTACAAGTGCCAATCTCTACCCCAAATGATGTCTCTTCAATCAGCGTCCTAGGGTCCTGTCCCTAAGGGACACAACCCACCTCGTGGCCCAGAACAGCCTTGTCTGGTACTGATACGAGCACACGTGTGCCTGAATTTCCTAGTGGCTACATTAAAAGAGATTGGAAGGATTGGGTGAAATCCACCATCTTAATGTATGCCACTTAGGTCACAGGTGGCAAACGCAAGGCCCATGGGCCATGTCTCTACCCGGCGGCAGCACTGAGCTCTTGCTAACTACCCAAGAGCAGTCACATTTGTCCAGTCCTAAAGGACACTCGGCCCTCTGAATGGGGCCCCTGGCAAAGACGGGTTGGACACCCCCGACTTAGGCCAACACGCCCAACATACACCACCCGTGCCCACCAATGGACGAACACGGCCGGCGCACCCTTCGGTCTCGGCCCCGCCACCCCCAGACACTGGGGCGCACGCTGCGCTCTGGCCAAAGCACGGCCCAGACTCACTGTCACACGTTCGGTTTCCATGTGTGAGGAGCAGCCCACCTGGGGCCGGCACACATCTGGAAACATTTTTAAGTTTCCTCTATCCCTGGAATTCAGGAATTTTCTTGACTTACTTAGGTGTGATTTCCCCCCATCAATCCCATCCACAATTTAGTGAAAACAACCACCACAACGAGTATCTTTAAAATTGCACATTTCTTCAGTTCTGGGAAACCTTCTCCTGTCGTTTGCTGAATTGCTGCCCGTCTCAGGTCTGTTTTCCTGGTCTTTGTCTCCGTGACTCCTCTTCACCGGTGTCTGCTCTGAGACGCTCCTCTGGCACGGCCCTTCAGATCACGGCCCTTCAGATCACCTACGATCTGACTCTCAACAGTGGCGTCTCTCCTGTGTGCTGGTGACAGTTTTGGTCAAGGGTTTAGTTCTAGATCACGTTTTTGGGGCTACAGGTGACTTCTTCTTGAAAGACTGTCAACGGCCTGGCTGGCCCCCACTGCTCCTGGATCAGTGGGTGTTCTGACTGTCCCTCTCTAGCTGCTGGGCCACCCTGTGTGCGGTGGTTCTTGTCTGTGCCCTGTGGGTACTCGGGGGGAGCGGAGACGGAGAAGCTGCCACCACAGCAGAAGCAGGGCGTCTGCCCCTAAAGAGACCCCACCGCTCTCAGGTCCTGTAGCCTCAGCAACAGAGAAGACCTCGCCCACTGGGTCAGCTTTTCAGGGCCCAGAGAGACCAGGGCAGTCATGAAGGCTGGTGTCAGCCAGACCCAAGCTCCCTGGTGGCCAAGAGGGAACACCCTCTGCCACACCCAGGAGCAGGACACACGGGAGTCACACTCCCCCCAGGATCTCAAATTTATTTTGAATTATCCAAACCAATTATCTCCTTAAGTAAGTCTAAATTTAAAAATACTTAAGAGAAAAACACTAGGTCCCCTTGACAAAAGTGCTGTGAAGTATAGAGTAATGAGCTGTCCGAGCCGACCTGAGTCCAGACGGCATCGAGCCAGCCCCCACAGGCCTCCAATGCCATGGCCCCCTGGGCTGGCAAGGCCCGAGGGCCAACTGGCTCAAGACCGAACTGTAGATAAGGGCAGGGGTGGGTTCAAACCCAGGCTTCTAGCTACCCAAAGGGCCTCAGACTAAAAACATCCAGCCATCCCTGTATTTATTCAAGCTTTATTATCTGCATCGAATGTAATATGTAGACCAAAGAAATGAGTGTTATTAAAGGACAACGTGAATGAGACGTCAGAGCTGGAACAGGCAAACCTCAGTCAAATTCAACCCTGGGCCACCGTCTCGTGTGTGACGGACGTCTGAACTTGGTGACGTGTTCGCCCACTGTGTCCAACTGTCTCTACACACAGGCCAGAAGCTGGTCTCCACGAGCTGCCCCAGGCCTGCAGCCAGCCGCGCCCACGTGCCAAGAGCACCCACATGGCCATGGCCACCGGGGCCACAGGGCGAGCAACAACGGGCGTGCTGGCGGGGGAGCGGCCCGTTCACGCAGCGCGCGCGTCCAAATGAGCTGTGGAGAGCAGCCAGCCCCAAACCCATTAAGAAAGGAGAGACTATTAAAATGACACACAATAGAATAATGCCGTGCTGCCCGTCCACACTTGACAGCAGGAAGAGCTTGTTCAGGGAGTGCTGCCTCCCTCCGGGCGGAGAGACAGACCAAGGCTGGGGCTGCACACGCGCGAGGGACAGTGGTGAATGCCTGCAACACGGGCACGGCTCACGGACCCCGTGAGAGAAATTCACAGGGACACACGAGCCTTGAGAACACTTCTACGTCTACGATCTCTGATCATGACCCTACTGCTACTCACAAACCACCGAGAAAAGCAGTGCGCAGACTCGACGCCGGCACCCGCACGGCGCCCGAGAAACCAGGTTCAGTTCATGGGGCGCTGTGCCGGTGAGGTGGTCCAGGGCAGCGGCAGCGTCTGCACTCGGTGCCCGGCAGACCCGCGGACCCAGCACTGGCCCTGCCGCAGAGAAGGCGAGTCTGCGTGCGCCCTGAGGAGGCGCTGGCGTCTACTCTGGAGCCTGCAGTGTGAGTGGACCCAGGGCTCCCCGAGAGCCCGAGGTGCTGACCTGCCTCGACGTCTTTGCTCCGACATTGAGTCGGTGTCCAAACTACAGCCTTAAATCTCAGTGTTCGCCCTCCATCAGGTTGGCGTGTGGACACCGGATCTTCCAATGTGCTTCCTGCATATTCAAGAGAGAAGCCAGTGCGCCACGTCCCTACCTATTCACTTCCTTGGATGTTTCCTCTTCAAAGGGAAGGACTTCTTTTTCCACCTGTGCATCAGCCTAGCTACACAGTTGTTGAAACAATGGAGCAAAAAACGTTATGCGGCCTGTACTTAAATTCCGTGAAAATCCTTTTCCTTCCAGAGCGTTAATTGGTGTGAGTTTTGAACTTCTGAGGCCTGTTCCCTCTCCATGTGTCAATAACTAACACACTCAAGTGATCGCCTCAACACTCCCCAAGTGGAAATGGAGGAGAACCCTAGCAAGGAGCAAGGATCCCCGCTTCCTTGCATCTTCGGAACAGGACACACCCCTCTGCACCCCAACACTGTCCCCGCAGATGTCATTTCTACCACAGAAATTTTCTGAAGCGCCTGGACTTCTGAGGCTGACGCCCCGTGAAGACAGCTTATCATTCCCACAACTGCCAACTCTGACGGCCACAGCTAACGTGTGCGCCTGGTGAAGATGTCTACGCTGCCGGGTGCTTCCCGGAACACACCAACGCTCCTCAGCTTTCTCCAAATCGGAAGGCCACTTCCCTCTTTACCACACTGTCTAGAAATAAAACAGTTCCATGAAAGCTCCAGTCTTTGGGTTTCTCCTTCACATATACAGCTGCAAAATACTCGGTAGTTTTTAGAATAAAGTGTAAAACTGAACGCGTTTCCTTGGCTCCCAACCACGGAGGCCCCAATGTCTCATTCCAGTGCCCAGCTCAAGGCCTCCTTGAGGCACGGCGCTCAGCCTGGACGGCGGGGTTTTCTCTTCCCGGCTTGATCCCTGCAGAGCACACGGGTCCCCTGCCAGCTTCCCAGGGGCCACTGCCCCCACAAGACCTCAGGGGGCTCTGTCCAGCTGGCAACTCCCTGACCCAAGCAGGATGTGGAAGAGGGCTCCAGTGCTGGCTCCCCCAGCTTCCTGACCCTGGGCACAGGATGCCCAGTGAGTCCACCTGGGGCCTCAGCCCTTGTCCATCCAGGGAGTGGGCCTCGGGCCTGGTGTGCATCCGCCCTAGGGGTGGGGATGCTCCTCGCTGCTCTTTGCTTGAGAGTCAGCCTTAACCCTACCTTGTCGATAATCTGTGACCCCAATGCCCAGTAAGGACTCCTGACACTGGGCCTGCCTGTCCAGTCACTGTGTGGTCTCTGCCCCCTGACCAGAACTCCACAAGCTCTCAGGTCAAATGCTCACCAGGAGGCTGGTGCACTTGCTTTAATATCTGACAAATGGACGTCACAGGGAAGCATTGCTACAGAAAGAGATGCTTCATAAAAATAAAAGGGTCAATTCATCAAGGGGACATAGCAGTTCTAAATTCATGTGCAATATGCTCAATATCATGATGACAAAACCTACAAACCCGCCGATCAGAGACGGACAGGTCCAGCAGGCAGAGAACCAGTAAGGACAGGTGTGGGCTCAACGGCACCACCCCTCTGCCGGGCACAACGACGTCTACTGACCGCTCACCCGACAGCTACAACACACTTTCCTGAGCTCCTGTGAGCACTCGCCCCACACAGAGCACACTCTGGGCCCTGAACAACCCTTGACAGATGTAAAAAACACAATCGAGCGATGCCTGTTCTTGGACCACCATGGGATTAAACCAGAAATCAGAGCTGGAAAACCCTACCACACGTGGAGATTAAATACACTTCTAAGTAACACATGGGTCAAAGAGACAATCTCAAGAGAAAGAGAAAAATACTTGGAACTAAATGACAATGAACACACAGCTTATCAGAGTCCGTGGGGTGCAGTGGAAGTCGTGTGTAGGGGGAATCTGTGGTGCGCATGCAGGTCAGAAAAGAAGAAAATTGAAACCCAATCCTCTAGTCTTCCATCTTAGGAAACTAGAGAAAGGGCAAAATGAATTCAAAGCAGGCAAAAGAAATAATAAAAGTTACATCAGAAATCAAAAAGATTAAAAACAGGAAATCAATGAAACTAAAAACTGGTTCTTTGAAAAGATCAATGAGACTGATAAGCCTCTAGGATAGGGTAACTAAGAAAAAAAGAGGGCTCAAATCACTAACATCAGAACTGAAAGCAGGGTGTCTCCAAGACCCCGCGGACAATCAAGGGACAACAAGGAGTAACTGAGAACTCCACCCTCACGTCTGACAGCCCAGATGAGAGGGACCAAACCCCTGAAAGACACAGCTCACACGAGAGGAAATACACAATCTGAATAGGCCTATTACCTATTTCAACACTGAATAATCAATGACCTTCCAAAGCAGGAAGCACTAGGCCCATATGGGCTCACCAGTGAATTCCACTAAGTATTTAAGGAAGGAGCTACAGCAATCCTCGACTATCTCAGAGAACCCTTTCTAAATGGTTGGCCACCATCCCCCTGACACCAAAGACATCACAAGAAAACTATAGACCAATCTCTCTCATGAACACAGATGCAAAAACACTCAACAAAATATTACCAAATCGAAACCGACGACGCATAAAAAGTTACACATCACGACCAAGTGGGATTTATCTCAAGTACATAAGGCTGGTTCAACATCTGATATTCAACTAATGTAACCCATTACATCCACAGGCTAAAGAAAAATTCTATGATCATATGACTAGATGCAAAAAAAAAAAGCTATGGATAAAATCCAGTGCCCATTCATAACAAAAACCCATGAACTTGGAACGGAGTGGAGCTTTCAGCTGGACAGAGAACATGGACAAAAACCCTGCCGCTGACCCCGTCCTCAGTGGTGAGGAAGGGGAAGATTTCCCACTGAGATCCGGAACGAGGGAAGTTCTTGTCAACTTCATGGTCAAAGCCCCAGCTAATGGGATAAGGGGCAAGCAAAGGGGAACAAAGTAACCAAACTGTCTTCGTTCATTAGTTAGCAATTTAAGATTTTGAAAGCCTTTCTCCGAAAGAGAAAGTGGCTAGTCTCCCAGGCATATATAAAACTGATCACCTAGTTCAGAGCTCTGTAACACTTCAGTTCACAAAACAGCAGGAAAAACACTGTTTCTGCAGCGGGTCTGAGAGTCACACACCAACAAACCAGGCACAGCAGCAAGAATGCATGGCCGGAGGAGCAGCCCAGTGACCACACCCCCAGCCCCCACCAGGAAGGGAGCACGAGTATTTCTGCAGTCTCTGGAGAGACCTTCCCATCCCCGACGTGGAAAGGAGCACGAGTATTTCTGCAGTCTCTGGAGAGACCTTCCCATCCCCGACGTGCACACTCATGGGAGGGTAACTACCTCAAGAATGTCCATGGTTTCAAAAACACAGCAAACCATCAAAAATAATCTGTCTAGTTTAAACCCACATAAAGTAAGTTTGCATGCCCTCACTTTTCTAGAGTAATAGTGTGCACCTGAAATTCTGCTTCTGTTTCTGAAGACAGGCGTGGAGCTAAATTAAACATCTGTTCCAGGGGCTTTGCCCACAAGATGCCTCTGCCCTCCCAACCCCGTTTTCCGACTCTCTGGCTGTAGCAGAAGTGAGCGCATGCATAAAACAGGCCCACAGAACAGCGAGCTCTTCTAGGGTCGCCACCCTGAGGCACAGCCAGGACGTACCTTTCCGTGCTGTCCTCCTCCAAGGTTATCTCCATGAACTTCTTCAGTTTTCTGTGAACAGTGGCTGCAACCTCCCTCACTTTCGGGCTTTTATGTTTGCCTGCATCAAAGGCAGAAAAACAGTTTTAGCGCGACCACACGAGACACACCTCCCTGCTGCCGATGCAGGCACAGTCCAATCTGCTGGAGCCTCCCCACTGTGCCTCAGTGCTGACCCCTCAGTGAGCACGGACAGCAATGGTCCCCTCCCAGGGAAGGGAGGGCCAAGCACTGACCAAGCCCCTCACAGCTCTGGGGCAGAGCTCCGATGAGCGTGCCCGAGCCTGTCCATCAGCACACGCAAGCTCACCTGTGCCTCCATCGGAACAACAGCGACCCCAGTGCAGTTACCACCTGGCAGGCAAACACTGGGCTGGCTACAAAGTCTGTTTGGTATTCCCCACAGGATGGCTTAGTAGCGCTTAGTTGTCTTTAACTTCATTTGAAACAATTTTGTTTCAGCGTACATTACAAACAGAACTTATCAAGATTGGCAAATTTTTGTGCGGCCATTTTAATATTGAAGATGGAATAAATATGCAACATTTTTGGCATAGTATGCTTTATTATTTCAAGAAAGATAAAAATGCAACTGAAACGCAAAAAACAATTTGTGTAGTATAAGAAGCAGCTGCTGTGACTGACCGAACACGTCACGAGCAGTTTGTGAGGTTCTGTGCAGATTTCTCCCTGGTGATGCTCCACAGTCAGACAGACCAGGTGAAGCTGACAGTGATCGAACTGAGACAGTAATTGAGAGAATCAACGTTCTCCCACACGGGAGACAGCCGACACACTCAAAATATTCAAATCAGTGAAGTCATCGGTGAACACACAACATGTGCCTCACAGTCTAAGGAACAAACCAGGGTTTCGGCCAACCCGATATTTAAATGCCTATTAAATGCCAGGAGCTCGCCAGCAACCCACTCTCCACCCCGAGGGCTGCAGATCTCCAGCTCTGCACTGGGACACGCGCTGTGGGGAGGCTTTTCTGAGGCCTGCCTGAGCAAACCAGTCCCCAAGTACTGTTATCAGACTGCTGACACAGATGCGCTAGGCTTACGGGGAGAGCTTGTTTCTGTGTCTCTAACAGCAGCACTCTATGTATGACACATTAGCTTAGAAAATGGTTTCAATATTACTAAAACTGAACAAAAACAAAGGTGCGGTAATCCGTCTATAGGACTGTATTGTACACTGAGCAAAGTGTTTTGTAGGCATCTCCAGGCACTCTCCCAACATCATTTCAACTGGCCAGGATATTTACAACAGGCAAGGGTAAGGCTTAAGCAAATCAGCAGATACATTAAATATTAACACCAAAACACACCGTCATAAGAAAAAATACATTCAGATTTTTAAACATAGGTAATAAACGACAAATGCACAGAAAAATTCAACCCTGGGGCACAGGAGGGACACGCAGTGGGTCCGGTGTGGAAAGGCGGCAGAGGAGCATTAAGAAGCTCAGGCCAGCGGGTCACTGGCTGGTGCAGCTCGTCAGGCAGAGGGAGCCACATGGACCAGGGACAGAGCAGGGGCCCGTGCGACACGGGTGAGCCGAGGCTCCGGATGTTCCTAACAATTCTGACTGAGGGAGACCCAGTCACAGACAATATAAGAGAAATTTAACCAACCTTTATTAATAACCAAAATAATATGCATGACAGCCGTGAGACACACAATTCCTTCAATATCGTCAGTAGTAACGCATGCCTTTAACTCATCTAAAAATGACCTGCAAAACAAACATCTGAAATTACTCAAGAGCATACATTCAAACACTTTACAGAAAGACAAATACAGGTCAGATTCCTCAACCACTGTGAATTCCAGTGCCCACATTTTTCACATAAGTATGCCAAACCACACAGGTGAGATGCTCAAATCAGAACGGGACTTCTGGTCAGGTGAAGGAAGCTACTCACAATACACACAACCAAAACTTCACATGTCGCTGAAAGGTAATTCACAGTTGCTAAAATGAGGCTTTTTAAACTTCCTGTTGAATTGATCTGCTGTTCAAGTTCCATAGGTACCACGCATCTGCAAGACTGTTCTTCCTTTAAACGAGCAGCCCTGTGGACAGGGCACAAACCTGGGACGTCAGGCCGACGGCGTGCGGGCTGCAGAGATGCGTGCAGGCCGGGTGCCAGACCACAGCCAGGCTGGCGTCTGGCCCGGCCGAGTTCTGGGGGCTCACACAGCGAGAGGTGCTTCCCTCTCACTGAATTTTAGTTATGAGAAGCACAGCCAGAGATTATTTGGGTGAATACATTTTACAGAAGATTAGAGAAGTTCTACTTTATATACACTTACACAGCCCCAGAAAGGCTCTACAAGTACAATGTAAATATTTTTAGTCACTGATGAAAGGAGAGATTATTCTGTGGAATGTTTTGTCACAAAAAAAACCATAGCTCTGAGAAATTCTGTGAGTAAAAGGAATGGAGAAAAATCCAAGTGTTGGCAGCCACGACAAGAGTATCAGGATAGTAAAAAGTTATTACCTGACCACATTGGGAGACTTTATGATTATTCCTATTAAACACCTTGAAAACGGGGGCAGATCTGAAAGACACTCTGGAGGGGTGAGCTCTTCTACATCCGAAACCTAAACAAAGTAATTTCAAGTCAGTAATTTACCAACAGAGACTGAAACTTATAACTTCTTTTACATAGCTTTGGATTTTCTTCAACACTTGAGGAAAGATTTTCAGAAACTTGAAAGAACGACTTCACTGACTTGTTGAAATTTCTACAATAACTTTGATTAATCTATTACTACATACAGGGTGTCTTATTTAGTTAGAGCAAATAAGGAAGATACTGTCACTCGACAAGCCTTCTGTCAGGTACACTTCAATTTGATGTCATCTTCTGTAGACAATGTCTCTTATGCTGAACAAATTCAATTTGCCCTGTTAGCCCAGATCTGGTCTTCCCCACTTCAAACTTACCGACATTTTGAACAGGAGAACCCCTGGCTGTGCGGGTGCCCTGCAACCCACAGGGTCCTGGGTGACAGCTCCCTCCCTGGCTGTGAAAATGAGAACGGGGCAGAGAGAGCCAGTGTCCCCTGGAGGGGCAGTGAGAAGCGCTGGTCTGCTCCCTGAGGGGGCCCTGCCAGGCCTCTGTCCTGCCAGCACCTTGTGAGTTCAAGGCCGCCTGTTATCGGCGATGAACCCGACGTGAAGTGTGGCCCTGCTGCGGCCCACTGCCACCTCTGCCTGCCTCGGGGAACCCCTCTTCTGCTCTGCGGGGCCCTCCCCATGCTATAGCACTGCTTCTCGCTCCAGCGAGCCACACAGACAGAGGTCCGCCCTCCGGCAGACTCAAGCCTGGGGGTGGCTGTGCCTCATGACAGAGCTGCCAGACGCACAGAGGGAAAAGCCACAGTGCTGACCTGCACCAAGGACAGCCAGACAGACACCATCAGTGAGGACATGCGACAGGACTCCAGCAAACTTCTCTCAAGTGGTCAGTAAACGGTGCACTTTCAGCTTTGCGGCCACATGATCCGCACACCTATTCGCCTCTGCCCTCATAGCACAGAGCAGCCACTGTCCAGAACGGGGTGGGCGTTCTCCAATATAACTACTTACAAAAGCAGAGGGCAGGCGAGGTTCCGCCCACGGGCCATCATTGATTTATCTACCATTGTGACTGTTTAGCACTGGAGGAAGTAAGTTCCTGTCCTTACTCTATGTGTAACCTAGCAATTACTTTCTTAAACCAAATGACCTCCCTTCACGTTTTAAGGAGGGCTTTAAATTCTATTGATGAGGAGGGCTTAAAATTCAGTCAACCTTTTTTATCCATGATTTAACAACATAAAATCTACGTAACCTACATCTACATTTTTATCTCAGTGGCAGTCCCCGTCAGGCCACATCTCCTGTTGCCGAGGAAGAGGAACCCTATCTCTCCAGTCCCTGCTGCGTGCCTCCCTCGACGCACCACAGATCCCACTTGGAAAACCAGCACTTCTTGCTCCAAGTTCAGTTGTCAGCCTGATCACGACGATTCTGCAGCGCCCGGTGGGCTACTCGGTAAAACAGGCTGTTGGGAGGCAAGGAGCCAGTGCGCTGGAGGAGGAACGGACACATTATGTGTCCAGCTGCTTTCAGAGCTCGGGCTTCCTGTGCTCAGGGAAGAGAAGCCACACTCGTGCCACCTTGGGGCAGGTGCACGCGTGCGTGACCCCAGCCATGTGTCAGAGCCCTGCACCTGCTCACCACACGGTCACCTCATCAGCAGAGAGGAATCTAAAGGAGTGCTATTAGCTCACTTAAATCTCTAACACATGGCAAAAAGAAATGCTCACAAAGGAAGGACTTGCTTGGTTTTAATCAAGAACGACCACATCCTTCACTTACATTCCTAGTCACATGACTCTAAAATACAGACTACCAGTGAGGTCCAGCGGCTGGAGAAGCACAGCCCCCACGAAACCGAGTTCCTCAAATGCTTTTTAAAGCACGAAAGGCATTACTGGCAGAAAAGAGCACCTGGCATAGTCAACAAGGCACAGAGGATTCAGGACCACAAACTTCACCTTTCGCAGCCGGTGACTTATCTCGACGACGGAGGCGGCCATCAGAGTGGAGAGCACGCCGTGGTGGACGGGCGTGTCCGTGTGCCAGGACTGCACCGCTGTTATGAACTCGAGCAGAGGCGTCTGGACGGAGTACAGGAGCTACGAGAGAGACACCGGCAGCGGGTGGTGAGCAGCAGGCCCTGGAGCAGGGACGTGCCAGCCGCCCTCCCCCAGGGGCAGCGGTCGCTCATCCGCCTGCCCTTTCCCGCTGCCCGCTGCTCCTTCCTGCTGCTGACTTGCATCACTAAGCACCACGACCAGGAGACGGCAGACGGGGTGGACGCCCACTCACAATCGCCTGCCCGCCGTTGTTTCCCCCAAAGCAGAGACAAAATCTCCAAGAACACAAGTTGTCGGTCAGGACAGAAAGAAAAGGTGAAGAAGCATCCCTGACACCGAGGGGATGTCGCCCTCGTGCTCTGACGCCGCTGCTCAGCCAGCGGTGACAGACCTGGGGAGAACACGAAGGGTGCCCAACTGTACTGCGCAGACAGACCAGAAATGCTACCCACTCGTCAAAAACAGACGTTTCGAGTCAGCTCAGACATGGACGGGGCTGGGAAAACCACGTCCGCTAGCCTTCCATTACCTCTGTCAGCTAAGAACAAAACAAAATGGAAACTTCAACATTTCATAAACCTCCTCCCAGGCAGGAATTTTTAAAAATCTTCATTAAAGAAAAAGTAGCTCACTGCTGTTTTTAACTGCTACTTGAAAGCAATGGCCTCTCCAATGATAAGACGTTCCGAGGAGCCCAGCAAACCTAGCACCTGGGTCGCTCGACCCGCAGTTAGCAAAGGGAGCTGGGGGCCCACTCGCTCTGGGCCTCACGTCCAACCAGAGGAGCTTAGCGTTCAAGGTGAGGGCGAGCGAGGGCAAAGATTAGCATTTCATCAGGGAAAGTCCTGGCCTCTACAGTGACCAAAATTCGCATTCTCAAAAATGTGTTGCATTGGAAAGCTGTGACATGACAACTGAGTACCGAGGAGCCTTCTGCAGCTCACTGTCTACCTCCTGCCCTGCTGGGTGGGGCGCTCTCCCTGCTGGCCTGTGACCTCCACGCAGGAACGCCTAGCCCAGGGCCGCCAGTCAAACCTGGGCTCCTGGCCCTCCCCCGCCTCCCGCCCAGGTGCAGATATTGGCGTGTGACAGGCCAGTGTGCCATGCTGTGCCAGTTGGCAAGCACACCTGCCTTCTGGCACCTGGTGGGGATCCCGTACACCGTGCTGCCCCTCCCCAAGGACACGGCGAGTGCCCACAGCCTGCTGGGGAGCAGGCCCACTCCGGGCACCCCGCCCGTCAGCGAAGCCTGTCCCCTGACATCTGACCACGCCCTGTGAGGAGGTGCGTACCCGCAGGCCTTCTTCCGGCTGCTTCCTGAAGGTCCAGGCCATACACTCCAACATTTTCTGAAAGACCTTCTGGACCATATCAAACAGCGTTCCCACTTCGTCTGAATCGGTTTTCTGCTTCAAGGAACTCCCAGTTATCTCTTTCAGAATGCCAAGGAGTAATGACACATAAAAGAATCTTTTCACTAGAAAGAAAATGGGGAAAATCAGCTATCTCATCACGCAACTTGGTTGACATTACTACGCATTTTCACTTGACACGTGTGTACCAAGCGAACTCTAAAGAGGCAGCTACTGGAAGCCAGTACCAGGTTGAACAGATTAATATAAATCTTAACACAAATGAGACCTGTTCCTTTTGATATAAAACCAATAGCTTCGGTAGCAGTGCCTCTGACTCACGCGCCCAGAACCGAGCCCACGGCACATGTGGACATGCGGTGCCTCGGATTCCGGATTAGGGAAGGTGTCTTATTTCTCACGCCACAGCGACACCGAATCAGTGCCGGCTCTTCAGCACCAGCCAGGACAACAGCCCAAGCGCTTTGCAAACGCGCTCTCACAGCCACACAGGCCGACTCCGTTCCGTTTCTAATGATGCTCTCAGTGTGCGGGTCACCTTGCTCTTCCGAACCCTGCCCCGCTCGGTGCTATGTCAATCTGGGACGATGCTGTCCATGTGTGAGTCTATCCCTACAACTCCTCCTAGAGGTCTTCCGTCCACCCCTGGTTTAGACATTGTAAGCTCCCTGGAGACGGGTGAGAAGCTAAGCCCAAACCCAAGTTTATGTGCTAACGTCAGTAAGATAAAGAGCTGTGTTCCAGCGGCGTTTACTCTTCAAGAACTCTCTGGCACCACCAGAATCCATAAAGTTTCTAAAGTCTTTGCAAATATAGTAGAAACTTTCAAGAAACTAATCATTTTTACTATTAAAAGGTGGCCAGAGGGCACAGACCGTCCACACAGGTGGGCCACCTCGGGGGAGCAGGCAGAGGGGACACTGAGCCCTTGAAAGAAAGGGCCAGCATCCCGGAAGCAGCCAGCGTGGAGAGTACAGGGCGCTGGAAACAGGAGACTCTGTTCTTGCAGCCACCACAGCCGCAGGGCATGGGGGACACCACACACTTCACTGGCACCTTTGATTACTGACAAAAACGTGAGAAGTTAAAAGTTTTAACTCAAGTTGATTTCATTATGTCCAAGCAGTGTGTGCCCTGGAACCAGACACATAGACAGCGCTTGAGTAACACGACAAGTTCCTGGAGGCACGTGGGAGTTCACACCCACGGAAAAGAGAGGACAGACCAAGTTCCTGCTTCCCTGGAGCGAACAGGCTCAGGCCACCGCTTCATGGGCGGCGAGGGGACGACATGCCTGTGAGCCTGACCCTGCACGCTGCTCCGGGTCCCCAGCAGGCCAAGGCAGGCCCTCCTGGTCCCCTGGCCCCTCCCCCAGCCCCACACAGGGGGCCTGGCTGCCAATCAGCCTGCCCTGACTTTTCTGCCTCAGACCAAGCCCTGTATTTGCTGGCACTTTTATTAGAAAGGTCAACTTCCTTTCCACCTGTGCTATTTTTGTGAGGACTGTCACTTCTCAGTGCTGTCACACAGCCCGTCCACACAGCCCGTCCAACAGTCAGCCAAGTCACTGTCCCCATGGCCATCACTGTCGGAGACTGACTTCTGAGGCCATCTCTTCTGGGATATGCACCTTTCAGCCTGGAAAAGGCCGTGCTTCATTGTTAATAACATGTGGTGACCGGGTTTTTTATTAAAATGTGTCATTAGTCCAGTGAACAGCGGACTCGGGGTCTAAACTGCCACACTGCTCAGCACAATCCCATTTGTGACAGGACAACAGCGACGACCACACAGTGATTCTCCCTGGGAAACCCTGATACATACAAACCTTCACACAAATATAAATGTCATTGCGGTTTGGTCAGAGGCCACATCAGTAGCTTAGGGGCAGCGATTTTCAACCTTCTTCATCCCATGGCACATAAACTAATTACTAAAACTCTGCAGCACACCCCAAAACACACTTTTTGATGAGCTGACCAAAAAAAAAAGGTATAATTTTGATTCATTCACACCAGACGGCTATTGTTGTGTTTGGCTGTCATTTAATGCTTGACAATCTAAGGGAAGAGAGGTCAGTGACCAACTCAACAGTCAGGTGTTTCATGTTCTAAAACTTCTTGGGGACATCAGGTGAGGACTGCTGGCTTACGGCCTTGCCTGAAAACTGATACCTCTACGTAATGGACCCGGCAACACCAACAACCTAAAATTCTAGTTAGCTGTTCAGGACAGTAAGTTTTATAAATATTAAAAATATATTTATCCTAGGGAGAAAATAATTCCTAAGTGAAAAGTGAAGTTTAAAAAAATGCAAACTATTTGTAGTATTTAAATACTTACCCATAAGTTGAAAATGCTATTTTCATAATAGAAAGTAAGAGTTACAAAGGGCTAAACAAAGAAACCACACTTTAAAAGCAACACTATCTGCTCTACTGCTATGCAGTCTTTGACTGTGGACACTTCGAACACTGACGCGTGACCTGTAGGCACAGGCTCACTGAAGGCAGCGCACTCAGAACAGCAGCGCGGGCCTACGGCCGGAGTGCCGCCCTCGGTGGTGGAGGCGTGAAGACAAAGACCCAGGTCTGTGGGAGGAGAACATGACTGCGAGTGGCCAACGTCAGCCGAGCCACTACAGACACCGAGTCTAATTTCCTAAACACAATGTTGAGTTTGCTACATGCTAATCTCACGTTCAATTTCTTGCCAACACCTTGGCTTCCGAGAACTCAGACAGCCGGGTCTCTAGTTTCTGCGCGTCTCAGAGCGGAGCAGGCGCAGC
>PVKM010024413.1:0-20539 GCA_004027735.1 Carollia perspicillata
GCCGCCCAAGCGCCCTGCCGACTCTGTCCTTCCTCCCCCAGAATGGCGACTACAACAAGCCGATCCCTGCCCAGTACCTGGAGCACCTGAACCACGTGGTGAGCAGCGCGCCCAGCCCCCGCGCCCCTCCACAGCCCCAGCAGTGGGTGAGCAGCCAGGTGCTGCTGTGTAGGAGGTGCAGCCACCACCAGACCACCAAGATCAAGCAGCTGGCTGCCTTCACACCCCGCGATGAGGTGAGGCCAGGATGGGGTGGCTGGGGGGTGAGGGGGGCCTGGGCTGCCCCCAAGCAGCAAGGGAAGCATGCGCAGGGCCCTCCTGACAGCGCCCCCGGGGCCCCTCCCCATGCCGGCCGCCTTCCAGGCGTGTCCTGTCGTCTTCCACTGCCCAGTCAGAGCTCGCTTCCTCTCCCCCTCTGCCTCGCAGTCCCTCCTCTCTTGGCTCCATGCCTGGGCCTGCCAGCCCAGAGGAGTTTGTGCTGGGTAGCAGGTAGTTCCAGCTGGGACCCTGTCCTATGCATCCGGTCTGTGTCCCTCTGAGTTGGGCTTGCCCGCTGGCTAGCTGGGCACTTTACTCTGGAGCTGGTGGAAGAAGCTCCTGACTTTGGGAGGGGTGGGGGGCCGGGTGCTGCCAAGAGGCTGGATGGTAGGAGTTCATGTTCCCCAGGTCTGCCATGGAGCCCGGCAGCCTTATAACCTGGCTGGTCCTGCCTTCCCACCTTCGGACCGGTGCTTGTGACCTCAGGAGCTGAGACCCAGAGCCACTGGCCTTCCCAGGGCCCAGCCTAGGATCAGGGGCAGGGGGAGGGAAGCAAGGGCCAGGCAGGGAAAGGTGGGGAACCTGCTGTGAGAAGGGGGCACGTGTGACTTGGCAACCAGGACAGCTTTCCTGGTGAGTTTGGTCTCCACAAGGCCAGGTCAAACCAGAAGCCTGCCTGGCCGCTGCAGACCGAGGTGGTCGGCTGCCCTGGAAGCGGGCAGAGGAGTGTTGCTGCATCCTTAGGAGGAGGAAAGGGGTTGGACTCGGTCTTCCAGGCTATTCCTGAAACCCCTGGGACCCTGCAGCTCCCACGGAGACCAGCCAGGGCCCTCTAGTGCTTTCCAGACCCAGGGTTTACAGTGGGGAGGCCTGACGGGGGAGTCCATCTGCTCGTGTCTAGGCAGCAGCAGCCCAGAGCCTCCTCTTCCTCGGCTTGCTACCCTCCTGGAGCGCCAGGCCAGGTGCATGAAGCAGGGACCAGAGTGAGAGCCCCTGGCTTCCACGGGCATCCTCTGGAGCATAGAATTTGGCCAAAATGTCCCCCATCACTGTGGGTCCCTGCTGCGCCCTGGGCCTGGGCCAGCCCTTATCCCCGGTAGCTGCCGTCACTGTACTCAGCATGCTGTGTGTCCTGCTGGGCAGTGGACAAAGCAGGGTGGAGGGGGCAGTTTGCCCTTGGTCGGTCACCCCACTTGTATGTGAGCCCAGGTTCGACACACTTGACAGGGACAGCCTCAGCTGAGCCAAAGACCCCGAACCTCTGCCCCCTGACCCCTCAGGGCAGGTATGACGAGGAGATTGAGGTGTACCGGCACCACCTGGAGCAGATGTACAAGCTGTGCCGGCCGTGCCAGGCGGCCGTCGAGCACTACATCAAGCACCAGAACCGCCAGCTGCGCGCCCTGCTGCTTAGCCACCAGTTCAAGCGCCGGGAGGCGGACCAGAGCCATACGCAGGTCTGAGAGGAGCGGGGTGCCCACGGGGCGTTCGGGGTGTCCCAGCCCTTAGGCTTACGCAGGAAGCCCCCTCACAGAGGGTGGACCCCACTGCCAGAGGGCAGCTCTCCGGAGCCAAGACCCTCTTCCCGGGGAGGCGCCATCCCATGGGGTATGTCTCCACCCTGTCCCCAGGCCCCTTGGTGCCAGCAGCCGGAGCGGGCGTCCTAGGAAGAGTGGCTCAGTATTTGGGCCCACCTGTCATTTGCGTGTTTGCCGGGGGTCTGCGTTGCCCGGCTGTGCCTGGGCACTTCCCCGCGCCTGGCATTCATTCCCACGGCACCCTGTAGCAGCCACACACTTAGCTCTGTGACTGCCGCTGGCAGCCACAGACACTGCAGGGGAGGTGTGGTGACCGCAGAGGGCCCCACACCCCGTGTGCCCAGGCACCAGGATTTGAGCCCAGGACAGTTTGGCTGAGGTCTTTTATCACAGTATTCAGTTAGTGGGATGATCCAGTTTTTAAAATATAGTAGCAAGTAGATTTAGACATAAAAGCCACCCTCCAAAAAGAAATTCCTACCCACCCACTTAGATCCCCAGATGTGCCCTGTGTCCAGTTGGCCTGTGGTTTCTAGTCTGCAACCAGGCCCCTGACCACATGGCTGTGCCTCCAGCCACATGCCTGTGCGTGCGCAGCGGGACGCTCGGACCTGCGGTTTCCTCAGCGGTCCTCATCCCTGGACTGAACCACGCATTGCCGTGTGTGTTGACTTGGGCTGGAGTGGTCTCTGTATTTATTACAATCCCAGTTCATGTCACAGTAGGGGTTTTTGGTGAGAATTTGGCAAAATTATTAAAAATTTTATCTGAAAGAACAAGGTTACCATACTATGAAAAAGCCTTCTTTAAGAATGTGGTAGCCCCCTGCCCCCACACGGTCACGCTCACAGCGGGGTGAGACCCGGAACCGGGTGTCCCGGGTGCTTGGCGCAGAGCCTGGAGCAGAGCTGAGCTTGTCCGAGAGTCTAGTGAAGACGGCCTCGCTGCTCACCAGGCCCCCAGGGGGGTTCTTCAGTGGGTGCCGTGGGGGCCTGGCCAGACACCCGCGTGCAGGGTGGGCACCGGCCAGGCTGTCAGTGGCTCTGGCCATGTTGCTAACCAGTGTCTCCCTTCCTCAGAGCTTCTGCTCGTCCGCAGTGAAGGCCCCAGCCCAGGTCATCGTGCTCCGGGCCCTCGCCTTCCTGGCCTGTGCCTTCCTGCTGGCCACCACACTGTATGGCGCTGCTGACCCCTTTGCCCCAGGGGGCACCCTGCCCCCAGCTTTGCCCCCTGGTGGCAATGGCTCCGCCACTCCAGACAACAGCACTGCCCCTGGGGCTGAGGGCTGGCGCCAGCTGCTGAGCCTCCTTCCAGAGCACGGCGCAGAGACGCTGCGGGAGGCCTGGGCCTTCGGGCGGAGCCACCAGACCGGCGTCCTCGTGCTGGGCCTGCTCACCTGCCTGCTGGCCATGCTGCTGGCTGGCCGCATCAGGTGCGTGGGGGCCAGGCGGCTCTGCTGCTGGGTCATGGGGAGACCAGCCTCAGGCAGGGCTTAGTGGGAGGACAGCGCTGGGGCTGAGCCAGGAGGTCTGCTGGGCGTGCAGCCCTGGCCTGAGCTCCTGGCCAAAACCCCACGCGTCCCTCCTCCCAGCAGCTGGGAGTCTGGTGGGCGAAACTAAATAAATGACTTGGCTTTGGGTGGGGACATAGCGGCACACAGAGCAGGCCCAACAGGGCCAAGTGGCCGTGCTCCGACTCTCGCCTTCCCACTTCCTGTGGGCGCAGACCCTGGTCCAACAATGTCCCCGCCATCTCAGGGGCTCTGGGGGAGGTTTCTGAGCCCTGCAGTGTGGCTAGCGCGCTGGGGTCAGGAGAAACGCTGACCGGCTCAGCATTGTGTGGGTGGAAGCACTGGGGGTGGGTTGAGAGGCCCACACGCTCCTCTTGGTTCTGGATCCTGTCCTCTGAGCAGGATCTGGTGGAGGCAGGGCAGGGAGGGGTCTTGTCCTGCTGAGATGGGCCTTCACACATGCCTGCTCTCCCCACAGGCTCCGGAGAATTGACGCCTTCTCCGCCTGCCTGTGGGCCCTGCTGCTGGGGCTGCACCTGGCCGGGCAGTACCTGCAGACTGCCTCGCCCAGCTGGCTGGACACGCTCAAGTTCAGCACCATGTCCCTGTGCTGCCTGGTGGGCTTCACGGCAGCCGTGGCCACGAGGAAGGCGACAGGCCCACGGAGGTTCCGGCCCCGAAGGTCAGAGAAGCAGCAGTGACTGCGGGGGGAGGACAGACGGACGGACGGCCCCAGAGCTTGGCCCCTGGCCCCAGGCAGGGCACTTTGCCGCCTTGAGTCTTGCTTCCCCGCCTCACTCCCAGGCCTGGCCCAGCCCCTCCACCTCCCAGAGGAGGCGGGCCTGCCCCCTCCCCTTTCCTTTCTACACCAGTAAGTCATCCCCAACCTGAGACCTTGCCCCAGTGCCCTGTATCTGCTCACCACTGCCACCGTCTGTCTGGCCAAAGACCCCTCGTTACCCTGAGGCCAGAACACAGGCGACACCCACAAAGCCTGCCTGTGACCTATGGCGTCCCCATCCTGGCCGAGGCCCTGTCCTGGCTCCGGCACCGTGGGCTGAGGGCTGTGGGCCTGCTGTGTGCTCCTCCCTTCTCCAGCCCCTTCTCTGGGCTCCTGGCACGGGCTGGCTCCTGTGGCTGCAGGCTGGGCCCTTGCCGCATGGCCTGACCACTCCGGCAACTTGACACGGGGCAGCTGCTGCTGAGCAGGCCCAGAGGACAGCCCGCACTTCGTCCCCCATCATTTCCCTAGTCAGTCCCTTTGGGCCTGCCCGAGGCCGGTGGAACCAGAAGGAGTCTGGGCTGCCCCCTGGGTCCACTGACCTGTTCTCAGAGTGGCCTTGACCTTGAGTTTGTAGGGCAAGGTGCTTCTCACGGTGAATAGTGGGAAATCCTGCCTCTGCTGTGGTCAGCAGGTTTCTTAGCAGCTGTGGTGGGAGTTTGCCCAGGCTGGGGAGCTTGAAAAAGCCTTTATGCATCTATTTTTTTGGCACGACTGGGCCAGGCAGACAGAACCAGGGCATGCGTGCCCTGCCCGCACTCCTGCAGGCCCCTGGCTCTACCCTGGAGAGGCAGGCCCCTGGCCCTCACGGCTGGGCCTGAACAGCTTTCACGGGCCCTGCCACCACCTCGATGCCAGGGATGCCCCCAGTTCTCCGCTCACCCCTCCATATGGTGCCTGGGAGATGATCCAGTTGCCCGAGGTTAGCACAGGGTAGGCGGCCCAAGGGATGTGCAGGTCCATGACGATACCAGGTCATTTGTCACTTTGTCACTCTGGCCTGTCACTGTCAATCTTCTGGAGGGCCCCTCACAGAGCCCCTCACGAGGATGCTGAGGCTCCGGCTTTCCAATTCCAGTGGGGCAGGCACAGAGCCCACGGGGGCCTCAGGGTCACTGTCCCTGGGTCTGGGGGGTTGGGGGCAGTGCCTCCCCAGAGCCCCATGGGGGACTGTGTCCTCCCAGAGCCAGCGCTCTAGGGGGTGCTGGTGTGTGACGCAGACCTGCTGCTCGCTAGCTGTGTGGCCCTGCAGGTCTGGGAAAGTGCTGGCCTTGGCAGGGACACACTGTGGAGACAGGGCCTCCTGCGAGGGGCAGGGCAGAAGGGCGACCCCTAAGCAGGCCACATGGTCCCTCCAGGGTCCATGTCCTGCCACTGGTCACTCTGAGCATAAGCCTCTCTCCACGCCCCACATCAGAGCCCCTGGAAGGCAAAAACGGATCGCACGGGCATGAGGGCCACCCTCCCCACAGGGCCACCAACCAACTGGGCCTGCAGGGCAGGCGTGACAGAGCCCTGGCCAGACACCACATGAGGTCCCAGGGAGCATCGAGCCCGCTGTCACTAATGCTCGTGTTCGAGGAGTCCTAGGAGGCCCCTCCTGATCCCATGCCCCTCCCAGCACCCACATGCGAAGGGCCCCAGTGGGTCGGGGGCTGCCCCCGCTTGGCTGTGCGGCCTCAGATGAGCCCCTGCCTGCTTGTTCTGCGTGGAGGTGAGGTGGAGACACACTGACCAGACGGGAGGTGTGGGGGTGGCTGAGCCAGGACCTGGCCCTGCCGGCCTGTCCGCCTGTCCTTTCACCCCGTCCAGCCTGCCTGAGGGCCGGCGGAGAGCGAGGGGTCTGTGGGCTGGGCCGAAGGTGCCCTCGTGTCTGGAGTCTGCCCGGGAAGCTGACGCCGTGATGCTGATTACTGCTTTTCTGGGCACTGAGTAGAAGCAGGACGTCTGTGTGTGTGTGTGTGTGTATTTAAGCTAAATTATTTATGACAACCAGGACCAGCTCTCTAGCTGGCCAGGAGTCCCTGCTGAGCAGATGCCTGGCCTTCCTGTCTGGCGGCGTGGGGGGGAAGACGCCCTCGGGAGATGAGCCTCATCAGAGGAAGGCTTCCTGGCCACCTTGTGGTTCCTCGTGACTTTGTAATGACTTGCCTGCCCCTGAAATGGCCGTCCCTGGGAGCACGCTCCAGCACCTTCCAATGCCACTGGCACGGCCAGGAAGTGCAGGCACCACTGGTTTTGCAGTGTGTTGCCCCTGCCAGGGACCTCCGTCCCCGAGACTCACGGGAGATACTGTGGCGGTTTCCTCCCTCCGGATGTGGGGTCCCCACCCCGGGCCCAGCAGGCACCTCCGTAACAGTCGCCCAGGAGCAAGTGGCCGGCCCGGGGCGGAGCCCGTCCCCGCTGTGACTGTGCTGAGCGTCTCGTCTCTCTGGTCGGTGGTGGACCTGCCAATGACTGTCTAGCGACCCTCTAATCACTGTAACCACAACTCCGGCCCCGGCCCCGTATGTTTTGTGCTGTATTTTAAATAAATGCCTCCGGGGCCTTGCTCTGGCCGGTGGGCATCAGGTACCGCGTCTTTTTTGGTTTTTTGTCTCCCGTTCCTTCCGAGGTTTCTGTGCCGAGGGCGGGGACCTTGGGGCACAGGCATTGCCCATAGGAGTCAGGCTGGGGAGCTGGTGACCTGGACATCAAAAGGCACAGGGCCCGGCTGTCCTCCAGTGCCCTGCTGGGTGAGATTATCCCCATCTCAGTAAACTGCTGAAAACGCCCTTGCTCCTTCCGCTCCAGCCTTGGACTGGGATCTGGTTGGATTGGACCGGCGTCCCTCGCAGTGTCGGGTGGGACACAGTACAAGCTCCCAGCCCTTCCTTTATCCCGGTGGGTGACAGACTCGGATGCTGGGCTGGGTTCCCGTTTGAGGTGGGATTGGAGAGCCCAGGGCAGTCTGGGGGCTTGCCAAAGGGAGCGTCGGCTCATGTGAAGCTTCGGGGGCTGGCGGAGATGGGGCTCCTTTAACAGGAGGCCCTAGGGGACCGTTGCCTGCAGGAGCTTGCACTTGGCACCTTACAAAGACCTGGTAGTTGAGTGGTCACTGGGTGCCACAGCGAGAGGGGTCAGACCAAAGAACTGCATTCCCCTCGGTGCCAGCATTTTAGTGGCATCAGAGATGGGACAGCACCTGCGCCACATGAAATCGGCAGCTGGCTCAGACCCTCTCTTGCTGCTTGTTGGGGGTGGCCCTCAGGAGGACTGCCTGGTGGAGGAGGTGCAGGAAGCCACCTGTCCCCCGCTGCCATCTGCTGGGAGGGGCTAGACGTACCCTGTGCTGGTCAGGCTGCTGCTCCACAGGACACGCCTGGTCCTTGGGGAGGCGTGGCCTCGGCAGGGGCAGCTCCTGCGCACAACCAGAGGCAGCTGGCCGCAGGGCCCCGCCTGCCTGGACTGCCTGAGCGGGGCGTAACGTTTCCCCCTCCTGCCGAATGGTTTCAAATTCTATCGTGATGTTTAAGGGTTCCCCAGGTGTCCTGAGAGCAAGGAGGTGGTGGTCAGACAGACTCCAGGACAGGTCAGCAGGCGCAGTGCAAGCACATGCAGCCTCAGCCAGCCAGAGGTTCCAGACCCTTCTGCAGCTTGGCTTGATGAGCTCCTACCTTGGTTTCTCCACGTCCCCAAACCCTGGGCCCGCCTTTGGTTTTGAAGTCCCGGTGGTCTGCTGGCCCCTTGAAAGACATTAGAAAGGTCACATGATCGCCAGGAGGGCAACACCCATCCTATGCTTTCCTCAAAGCTTGTGTAAAGGGAGGGACGAGGGCGAAAAAAGGCAAGGAGCTCAGCAGAGTGCCTCTTGGCTGGCGGCACCCCGGTGTTTGGTCCAGACGGGCCCGGGTGGGTCCCTTAGCTGCCCCGGCTCTGCTGCAGGGCCTGAGCCAGCGTGCCCGTCCGTCGGCACATTGTCCATGGGCTCATTTGACCCTTGGGACCGAGGTAAGGCTGGACCTCCCGCAGCTCCGTCCAGACGGTGGGCGGACTAATGTATTAACTGTCTCTGCCCCTCCTCCCTCTGTAATCGGTTGCCTTAATCAGAAGCATGGTTGACATTCCAGCTTGGGGCCACCGGGTCCTGTTGTGTGATCTGTACCATTCTCGAGTTAAAGAGACACTGTCACCTTCCGTCTTTTGGGCAGCCTCACGGTTGCTTACGGGTCTTCTCTAAGTCCGAGTTCGGCTTGTGTGCTGCGTGTCTTTTCCTGGGGACCCTAAGCCTGGCCACCCCACCCCCCTGCTCTAGAAGGGGCTTGATATTAGTGCCCAGTATCTGAGGCCAGAGAGCACAGTTGGACCCCCAAGGAGCAGGGCCCCCTGAGCTCTGCCGCTGTCAGGAGGCCCTGGGCACGAGCAGGCGGGACCAGGAGGGGGCCCGAGACCGCTGGCCAGTACTGAGCCCGGCACAGGGCTGAGCACTGGTGCTTCAAGGCGGAGGATCTGCTCGAGGTTGGCAAGAGCGACAGTGTCACTTTAACACCGAGACCCGTAGTGGAGCTAGTTTGCTGTGACGCTGAGGGGGATTGGAGGGGGCATGCAGGGAGGGGCGGGTCACGCTGGCACCTCCCAGCCTCCCGATCCTAATGGTGTGAATGTGGTGGGACTGCTTTTCCGCTTCAACTAACGCACGCCTCCTCTGGGACCCCGACTCAGGCCCCACCTTGCACGGGGGCGGGGGTGGGGGCAGACACTGGGCAGAGGCTGCCCCAGGGCCCCCCACGCTGACCCTCTTCCACGCTCCCCTGCCCACGGGCTCTTGCAGGTACCTGCCCGGAGACCCGGCCGGCCTTTTCCCGACGTGCCCCAGCCTGGCTGTCCCCTGCCCGAGCATCGCAGGCTCTTCTCCGTCTCTGCTGCTCCCCACCCCGCCCGGCTTCCTGCCCCTCGCCAACCAGCAGCTGTTCCGGTCTCCCCGACAGGCCTCGCCCTCCTCGCTGCCGGGCCGCCTCAGCCGGGCGCTGTCGTTGGGAACCCTACCCTCTCTGACCCGGGCAGGTAAGAGGTGCTCGGTCACTGGCGGGCCGAGCTGGACTGGGGGTGGCTGGGCACAGGGGCTCCTGCAGTGGACATGTGAGGAGCTGGGTTCAAATCCTGCTGTGTCCGCTCAGGAGCTGCCCTGAGCTGAGGGACTGACTTCACCCCTCGGAGCCTCAGTTTCCTTCAAGAAAAGCGAGCCCCACCTGTGGGTGGCTGAGGGTCAGCGAGATGACGGATTTGAAGTGCTCACCAGGGCAGCGGCACCCGGCGGGCGCTCAGCACAGGTTCACACCCGCCGGGGGGCTCTTTTACTGCCGTCCTTGCCCTGGTTGTCGCTGCCGCTGTTTGTAGGCCCAGGGGCTGGAAATCCTGCCCCAGCCTTTCTGCCTGGTCCCAGGGGCAGGATTCAGCGCGGGTCGGTCACACGTACTGAGCGCTGGCTGCACGGGGACCCTGGTGTGACCGAGACCTGGTCCTTGCCACAGAGACTGTCCCCCACTTCACCCTTCCCTACAGGCTCTTCCTGGAAAGGCCATCAGGAACGCAGCCCAGTTTCTCCTTCCCAGAGTGCTGCATGGGGTCTGAGGTGGTCCTCCGCGCTGCGGTAGCCGCCAGGCGCTGTCTGGGTGTGCCTCAGCCCGGGGGGGCCCTGGAGCAGGCTCCCCGGGCCCCAGGCCTAAGGCTGCTGGGCAGGACCCCATCCTCTGAGAATGCGGGCACCTCCTGGTCACATGGGCTCGCTGACACGCGGTCACTGTCCCACCTGAGCCCCTCAGCAGCCGTGCCAGGTGGGGGTTCCAGCTCAGCCAGACACCCCTCTGAGCCTCAGTTTCTTTCCATGACGTGCCTGGGGTCCCACCGCTGCTAGGAGGTGGGGCGGACCCAGCTTAGGCCCGTGGCCCTGCTGTGTGCAGGTGGGGGTCCTCACAGGGCGGGGGCGCCACATGCCCACACTGCAGGAGGGACGGCTCACAGGGACCCAGCACTGGAGCCGAGCAGTGGACAGAGTTAGGGGCCTCTGGGATGGGATCAGGGCGGGTTTGCGTGGAGCGCACAGACCTAGACTCAGGGTGCGTCTAGGTAACCGCATGTAGCCGGGTTGCCGGGAGATGGGCAGCTGCCTGTGCCCCTGCCAGGAAGCTGTTGATTAGCAGAGCTCCTGAGTGTCTGCGAGTGAGTCGCAGCTGAGAGCTGGCCCAGCTCAGGCCCAGGTGCTCGTGGGGCCTCCTGGGTTCTTTGTGAGCAGCCACTGGAGCAGGGGGACTGTGGGCTGCCCTGGGCAGGGGCATCTGGGCGGCCTGGCAGCTGGCCCTTCCCCAAGAGACTGTTGTCTGGAGCTGCCTAGCGTGAGTCAGGGCACGGGTGGGGGTACGGCGGGTTTGGGCCGACGCTGGGTGCAGTCCTTGCCAGAGCCTTGCGCTGACCCTGTTGGCAGGGGAGAGGGTGGCTGACTGCCAGGGGGTGGGCACTCTGCCTCTCAGTTTATTTTTTAAAAACTGAAATGACACATTCATTGTTCCTTGGGGTGAAAGGGGTGTAGATGGTACAGGTCAGATTTTGAGCCATGGGGGGCAGAGAGGTGCGCGCCGGTCATCTCTGCAGGCCTGACCTGTGTCACCGTCCTTTCCTTACAGACTCAGGCTATCTGTTCAGTGGGAGCCGCCCGCCATCTCAGGTGTCTCGAGCTGGGGAGCTTCCCGTTTCCGGTAAGGAGACCAGAGTCGAGAGGAGGGACTGGGAAGCCGACTCGGGTGGCAGCAGCATGTGGGTGGGGTTTCCAGAGCCCTGTGTGGGGTGGGACGGCAGGGAGGTCAGGCAGGAGCTTAGGGTCAGGCAGGAGCCTATGGTCAAATCCCAGTCTTGTGCCTCTCAGCTGTACAGCCCTGGGCAAGTAACTGACACCCCTGGGCCTCAGTTTCCTCTTCTGCGAAATGGGTGTGGTATTTTCTAGGATTGGATTCGCTGCTGTCATCCTAGTCGGTGACCTCCAGGGGAGATGGTGCACTCAGGGCCCCTCCATCAGCAGGGTGTGGGCGAGCTGACCTTAAGTCTCAAGAGTTGGTGTCTGTCTGGGCCTTGCTCTCAGCTGAGGGAGGCACCAGGGGCTTTGATAGAACCCGGAGGCAGAGGGGACTCAGCTGGGGGTCCCGCAGCTCCTCCTCCCTCTGTGCCCCCGGTCTGTGCGCAGCCCTTCTTCCTGGGTTGACAGGGAACAGAATAGCCAAGGAGAGCTCACTGTGACCATCGCACGTACTCACGCGTCACCGGCATTGTCTTTGTCCCCTTCCCGCCCTCCAGATTACTTCTCCCTGCTGTCGGGGAGCTGCCCCTCCTCCCCGCTCCCTTCCCGGGCGCCCTCCGTGGCTGGCTCAGTGGCCTCCAGCTCTGGCTCTCTGCGCCACCGCAGGCCCCTCATCAGCCCTGCCCGGCTCAACCTGAAGGGACAGAAGCTGCTGCTGTTCCCGTCGCCCCCAGGGGAGGCCCCCAGCACCCCCAGCAGCTCCGACGAACACCTGCCCCACAATGGCAGCCTCTTCAGCCTCGAGCCTCCCCAGATCCCTCAGAGACAGCCGGCACAGGACACAAAGCACACTCTGGGTACGCCTCCCTGACCCCTCCTTGGGGGCAGCAGGGCCCACAGGGCTGTGGGAGCACCTCGTGACCAGTGCCAGGGAGGGGGGTGGGGGCACACCTATCAACAGGCCGCACGGGGCCTGCCCTGGATCTTAGCCGACTGTGCGTGGCCACTCTCCCAAGCTCCAGTAGCCCCTGGCCTGGCTTCCCATGACCTTGAACCCTGCAGGACATTGCCCTTTGTTGGCTGACTTTATTTTCTTGTTTTGCAATGACCTGAAAGGTTGTCTGTTCCTTCCGATGGGTCAGAAGCACGTCACGCCGGGCCAGGCTGCACCTGCTCACGGATACTTTTGTTTTGCTCAAATAATGTTGGTCTGCAAAGCATTTAAATTTTATTAAAATTAGGCCTCGACCTCGAAAATTTGGAATTTCCCCATGAATGTGTGGGTTTCCTGAGGCTCTTATGATGTAGAAGATCTGGTCCCACGGGTCCTGAACCCTGGCCAGCCTGCTGGAAGGGCAGGCAGGGGACCCACGTCCCACCCCCTACCCCATAACCTGGAAGCCGCGCTGTGGCTATCGTCTGCCAGCCCCTATTGGCTTTGGCATTTCCTGCTCCTAATCCAAAACCAGCTCCCTGGCGGCCAGCAGCTGAGGCGGGGGAGCTTGTTGGGACGGATGAGGACTGTCCCACCCTAGGGGCGAGCCAGGAGCACCCACTGAGACACCCCTTCTCTGTGCAGACATGAGATCGGTGCCAGAGAGAAGCAGCGCCTGCAGCAGCCGCTCCATCAAGAAGGAGGACGACTCCTCACAGTCGTCCACCTGTGTGGTGGACACCACCACCAGGGGGTGCTCCGAGGGGGGCGCTGGCTGGACAGGTGCGTGCCAATTTCAGGAGGAGCACCGGGCAGCGTGGGGGCCTCGGGTCTGTAGCCACCATCGCCTCCTGTTCAGTCTGGGACCCTGACAGAGAAAGACCCTCAAGGGGCCCTTTAGGGATGGAGGACAGTTAGGTAACCCACCCAGCACCTTGGGGACCCAGCCTGTGGCCCAGAGGGTGGCAGCCGCACCCTCTGACCAGGTCTGAGTCTGTGCTGTCAGTTACAGCAGCCTCTGGTCACAGGTGGCTGTTTAAGTTTAACAGAATTGAAATTTGGTAACGGTGAAAGTTTAGTTCCTCAGCTGCACCAGCCACGGGTCAAGTGCTTCGTGGCCACGTCTGGCCCGTGGCTGCTCGATTAGACATCGCCTTCCCAGGCGGGCCCCGGAGCAGGCGCTCAGCTGTCGGCACCCAGACTCCCCCCCTGGGGAGGTCTGGGGAATCGGCTGTGACCTCTGAGGCCTGGGCTGGGGCCTCGTTGCCTAAAGCCCCATTTCCTGTCTGTGAATCGAGGTCACGTCCCTGCCTCCGTCACCAGGGTGCAAGTGCAGGGCACCCTGGCCAATGCCTGCCTGGTGGCACGGGGTCGGGAGACAAGGCCCCCTCAGGGAGGCATGCCCTGACCAGACGACCCTGTTTCGGGGTGTCTTTCTGGGTGGGGAGGCCTCTGCGCACGAGGAAGGAGCTGGGTGCGGGGCCTGCAGGCCCCACAGTAGCGTCTCTGGCAGCCCAGGGGGCATTCAGCTGCACGGACACCCCTGCCCCGGGTTCTTCTTCTGACCTTCATGCCTTTGACTGGGTTTCTCCACTCTCTCGAAGGTCGTTTCGGCCCCTCCCTGGTCCAGGGCCTCCTGGCCGTGAGCTTGGCTGCCAACGCCCTCTTCACCTCGGCCTACCTGTACCAGAGCCTGCGCTGACCCGAGGGCCTCTGGCGCCCGAGGGGTCCCAGAGGGCATGCCCAGGTGCATGCTGCTGCCGCCACTGCCGCCTCAGAGCCTCTTCCCCGGGGCCTGGACCAAGTGCGTTGAGTCCTGGCCTCGGGACACCTCCCTCACCACCAGACTATGGGGCGGGCCTGGGCTGTGAGGCCACCCTCCCCTGCCCACCTCTGGACTCACATCAGTTGTGTTTGGTGCTGCCCCAAAGCCAGGGACCCCCCCCCCCCTCCAGGGCTGCGCTGCATGGCCCTGGAGCCCCTCCCCATGGTCCTACCCTGCCTGTGCGGCCACCACCCCTGTAACCACAGCGGGAGCAGGCTGCCCCTGACCCCGCACCACGGCTGTGGGCACATCGTAGTACTGTGCTCCCCTGTCCCACTGGGCACCGTAGGCTCCCTGGGGAGGCAAGAGGGTTGGTCCCTGTGTCACCTGTCCTCAGTGGAAACAACCTCCTTGGGGAGGTCCCCTTGAGGACGAGCATCCTCTGCCCGGTCCTACCCCTTCTGCTGGCCTTGGTCAGGCCTGTCCTCGAGCTGTCCTGATGGGCAGGGGGGTCCTAGCCCCAGGCACCTCAATTCCTGGGCCTTCAGGACTAGTCGAAGCACCTCACCCCCAAGCCCCTTTCTGCCTGAGTGCACCCCTGTTCTGTTACCTCTGGTGACCTTCCCAGGCAGCAGCCTCGTCACCCTGAGAAACTGCCCAGGGCCCTGGCCGGCTCACATGCTGCCTCGGGGGCCTCACGTGACCCTCAGCCGTGGGACTGCCCGGGGCAGCCTGCCAGTCACTGAGGAGACTGGACCCGACCCCCCTGGACCTGGGTCCTTTCAGTCGCTGAGACCCCTCTTCCTCCCCTTACGTTCTGCTGTCACCGTGGCCTGAGTGTGACCTCTTGTCTTTTAGGCCACCGTGGCCAGCTTTGCTCCCCAGCTCCCCTTAGTCCCTGCCACTGCCCCCTGACCACTACTGCAGGTGTGCCCCCCACCCTCACCCTGGTGCTGGGGTCCCATCGTGCCTCTCGGGAAGGAAGGAGGGAGCTCGGTCTGGCACAGGGAGCCTCACAAAGCTGTGAGGGGCGAGAGAGTGTGGGCGTCAGACCCCTGTCCCCGCTGCCCTGGGCCTCGGACACTGGTGAGGGGTAGCGTGTGCACCACAGTGCACGCACGTCTGTGCCGCTTGGGGAGGAACTGGCCGCCGGGATGGACTCGGAAAGGGGGGTCTCGAGGGCGGGAGGAAGGTCTTCACTCTGTCATTCAGGGATAAAGTTCCATTTTATTTTTCTACACGTCTCTGCTGGGGAAGGCACCGTGCTGATCAGCAGATGCCCCCGCGTCTCCCTGCCAGGGAGGGTTCGTTTTTTTAAGCTTTGGGTGCTTTTTTAGTAATTTTTTTTACCATGTGGGGAAGGAGATTGCTCTGACTTCCCCCTCTCTCTCTCTCTACCCCACTCCTGTCATGAGAGCTAGTGTCCCCTGCCCTGTCCCCCCACCCAGAACACAGGGACCCTGGGGGCCGGGGGCCATGCCAGGACCCTGAGTCCAACTGCCCTAAATGGTTCCAACTCAGAGAGGGTGTCTCTTGGCCCCCATTTGTATAGTGGGCGCGTGTGTCAACTTTTTAACTTTATTTTTTGCCTAATAAAGCCAAACTCCATTCTCGAATGCACTTCCTCTCTGGCTCTGAGGAAGCCCAGCACTGAGCGCCCACACCGCCCCCCACACAGGCCTCGCCCCTCCTGCCCAGGACCGGGGGTGGGGGGGCTGGGCAGGAAGGGCTTCGCTTAAACAAAAAACACCTTATTTTTCTTTACAAAAAGAAACCAAAAGAGATACTGACCTCTGAACTGCTGTTCTGTCTGCCTTGTCTTTATGTGCTCCGTAGCCGGGCCGCGTGAGAAGGACCCCGATGTGGAGGGGCGGGGGGGGCAGGGCAGCTGAGGTAGAGTATTACGTCAGGAGCTGGGGCTAGGGTCCTCCATGCCCAGAGACCTTGTTTTCTCCTGAGCCCACTCCGTGTGGCCTGGTGATGCAGCAGCAGGGCTTAGCACCAGTCCCTCCAGGCAGACCCCTGGCCCAGGCCAGGGGTGCCATCCAGGCCTAGAGGCTGGGCTGCAGTCAGATGGCCCAGTTTGTGAGGGTACAGGGTGGGCGCTGATGAAGCCCCTGGTGATGCTGCACTGGCCCTGTGCTAAGCCAGGATGCCAGGGTGCGGGCCTGTGTGGCTGTGGGTCTCGGTTCAATTTGGACTGCCACCCAGGGCCAAGGGGGCAAGATTCAAACACCACACAACACAGGAGCCCTGCTGCACGTCAGCGACTCGCCCTGACCCAGGCCTGCGGGGAGGGCGGCTGGGCAGTGTCTTCTAAACCTGACCCAAAGTTCAAAGGGCAGGACCAGTCACTCTGCCCAGAGGCTGGCTGGCAGGTACTGCAGGGCCAAGCGGCCTGCAGGAGGCACCAAAAACACCTCTGATCCACTGACCTCAGGGTCCTTGTCCCCTGAGGCCGTGACGTCTGGGGGCCACAGGAAGCCCACTTAGAAGCCCTCTCCTCCAGTGACTGCAAGGCGCACGCTGAGGAAGAAACGGCTCCCACCTGGCCCTGCGCTGGGATGAGGGAACCGAGTGGGGGCCCTGGGAAGCCCCTGCCCCCAGGCTTTGCTTCCTTCTCCGGTGTGTCCGTGTTGTGTGACAAGTGATCCCACAACTGACATAAAATATGTGTCTACTCTCCCTTCTGCGTGTGGCTTCAGGGTTTTTGGTTGGAGGGTTTTTCTGTGGACACTCTGGCACTTGATCATGAGCCTCTTTCCACGTCCCGAAGTCCTCTTCCTCGTGCGTCCTACAGGCCACCCGTGCCTTCTGCCCAGCAGCTAGGAGACCTGTCGGCCCTCCCCGCTCTCTGGGCTGGGGCGGCAGGAGCGCCTGCGGCAGGCGCCTGTATCTGCTGTATTGAAGGCCGTTCTCGGGGTGGTTCTTGAGAGTTGAATCTTTCTGTCAAAAGTTTATCAAGAGTCCAAAGCTGCTTCTCTGTGCTGCCTGGTTGCATTCTAGAAAGGTACAGAGAAGTACCTAGTGTTTTTTTTTAAAAGATCTTTCTGCTGACTTTTGTTCAGGATACCTGCCCCCGGTTACAAGACTGCTTATTGGGAGGCGGGGGGTGGGGTAGGCAATGGTCAAAATATCCAAGTTCTGGTCATATTTGTAAAGAGCAGATGGTCACCCAGGATCTAGGTCAGGAAAAGTTCTGATTTAACAAGAGAAGTGGGAAGACCACCACTGACACCCCACCCACCTCACTGCCTGGCCATGTGACACCTGGGCCCTCCACGCAGCCAGAGGCAGCATGCCAATGGCTCCCAGCCCCTCTTCGGGGTGATCAGAGGTAGGAGGCCCCCATTAGGAGACGTCTGGAGGTGTGGCGTGGCTTCATCCCTGGAAAACACTCTTTGTTGCAGCACCTTGGGTCATTTTGTCACCAAGTGGAGAAAGCTGTTCTCCGTCCCTGAGGGACTGAGCACAGCCCACTCAGCTCAGGGGCCTGTGTGGGGCTCTCTGGCCGTGGCTGGCTTGAGTCTCCAAGCCAGTCCAGTCCCTGCCCATGGAGCGCAAGCGAGCGGAGTCACAGTGGAGGGCAGGAGAGAGCCAGGGTTTCCACAGTGCATTCCTTCCTGCGTCACCAGCCAGGTCGGTGCTGTCCTGGTGTGTCCCAGGCTGTGCTGGGCACAGGCTACAGTGGTGACCAAAATAGAGATGCCCCGGCCTGGAAGGAGCAGAGCAGCCTCAGGTGGGCACCCAAGTCATTACATAATCACACCTCAAAGTGCTGTGAAGTATCGTGAATACTCAGAAAGTTGGAGATGGAACGAAGGCAAGAAGAGGGATACGACTTTAAGACACGGTAAGTGCTTATGCAAAGCCCTGGGGCTGGCTAAAGAGAATTGAAAGGTTCCGGTGGCGACCACCCTGGGGAGAGAGGGTGGCTCAAGGTGAGCCCACGAGAGCAGGGTCACCTGTGAAGGCCACAGTACGGATCTTAGATTTCACTCCAAGGACAAAGAAAGCCAGCGTGTAGTTTAAGCAAAGGCGTGTCAGGAGGAAGTGCGCGTTTTTAAAAGCTCTCCCTGGCATGCGAAGGCTGGGTTGCAAGAAGACACCAGTGAAACAGGAAGGAAGATCAGCATGGGGGCGGCTTTGGGACTCGGGAGAGAGAAGGTGACCGCTAGGACAGGATGGCAGTGGGGCGACACCATCGGGTTCCAGAGCAAACCACCGGACTTGGTGACCGGAGGTGGGTGTCCAGGTGGATCTCGGGCTCCTCCTTGATCCAGGGAACTGGAGCAGGGCAGGGGCAGAGCCTGGGTCTCCACGGTGACTAGTGACTTCCGCTCTGCGTGCGTGCCTTGGGCGCCTTGGAGGTAGCTGACGGGACCGTGCTCCTGCCGCTGTGCCCCTGCCTGGAGACCCCTCCCCTCAGTGCCCAGCCTCAGTCCGCTCCCTACAGGTGTGCCCACCACCTTTGAGAGGCCTTCTGAATGGGTGCCCATTATTCTCTCCCTCAGTCGCCCACGGTTACTTCCGTTCAGTTACAAGCAGCGGCTGTCCCCTCTGAAGACTTGCTCCGCTGCCTCCTGCCGTAGAATGTAATTCCTACCAGAGCGGAGACCGTGGCTCCTACTTGAGGCTCACTAAGTATGGAACGAGAGAATGAACACAGCGTCCATTAGAATGAAAGGGGCAGCCACAAACAATGAGTCACTGCTGTCTGAAGGGAACACCGTGTAGGACAGCAGGGGCCAGGCGGCATCCAAAGCCCCCTCCTGAGAAGCCAGGGCCCTTCAGTGGGTGAGGAGGTGGCTGGGGGTGGAGGGGGCAGGGGCAGAAAGCAGCAGAGGCTGGACCCCAAAGAAGGGTTCCTGCGGTTTGTAGCGCTTCAGCTTGCAAAGGCCTGACAGGCACAAGCTCTGGCCGCCTCCTGTGAGCTGAAACGGGGTGCCAGAGGGTCCAGGCAGGCCTGTGGGGGAGGCCCTGTGTTGCAGCGCACCTTCCCTGGCGTCACTGGGGAACGGGTCTGATGTTTGCCCTTTGTCTTTCTGCACCCGTTTAGGGCAAGGAGCCTGTCACCCACACTCGGAGGTGAAGCAGCCTCTTGGTTTAAGGCTAGGCTAGGGGTCACGTGTAGGAGTCTCAAAGGGGAGGGAGCGGAGGTGGGCATTTTCAAATGTCCTGCTGGGCCTGGCCCCACTGTCCTGCCCCTGCTGTGACCCTAACAAAGGCAAGAAGGAGAGGCTGGATCCCAGGGCCCGCGGGGAGAGGTGCTTGGGGTGATGGTCCGCACTGGTCACTGGGAGGGAAGTGGAGTGGGGCAAGGTTGTGGCCTTGACCATCACCTTCGACCTTAGGGGCACCGAAGACCATGGGCAGCAGGGATGGCCCCTTACTTTGGACCTGAACAGAACTGGGCTGAAGCTGCAGAGGAGACTTCGGGATATTGTCCAGCCCCCAAAACAAACAACAACCATTAATGATACCAAGGAGTGCGTCGTGGACAGGCGGGCAGCTCCGAGGGGGGTCGGCTGGTTTCCCCAGGAAAGCTCTGGGGTTTGGGGAAACCTCAAGTCATCAGAACTGCTCTTGCTGCCCAGAAAAAGCCCATTCGATGTCAAAACAGCGCCCCCTACGGCAGAAACGGTGCCACCGCCTCTGCAGGCAGTTTATAGAAAGCGAGTCGAGTGCGAGGCTCCAGGGTCCACCTGCCCAGCTCAGAGCACGAAGTAGCCCAACTGCTCAGGGATGAGGGTGCAGATGAGAATTTATTGGGGTCCTCTCATTGTGCCCCTTGATTCTGAAAGTAGAAAGAGTTTTCTGGTGTTCGTTTGCACAAACAAAAAGTTACTCCATTTTGGGAGAACCAAGAAAGACCTGAGGCGCAGATGTCCGAGTGTAGCAGCACCTTCTGTGCTTGGTGCTTTCCTCCACGTGACTGAATTAAATATTGGTGCTTAGCCAGAATCACGTGCAGAAATTAATAATCTAGCAAATGTGCAAACAGGAGGAACTTCCTCACTGCCTGCGGCATCTTCGCCAGAATCAGGCAGCCCGTGTGGCTGGGGGCGGCGCGGGGGAGGGCGCACGGCCAGGGCCACGCGTGCCTCGCCCAGAAATGATTTCCCCGAGTGAACTTAACTCTTCCTTCTAACACTAGTGGGTATTTCCAGACCCATCATCTCCATTATGTGCATTATTAGCACAACTGCAGCTCGCACGGCCCTAGCTTGCCAGCCTCGTGGCCAGAACGTTCCGGGGATGGCTGTGTTGCCTCCCCCACTTCCTGTAGACCCAGGTGGCAAACACGAGGCCCGCAGGCCTGATCCGCCCCTCCACCTTGGTTTATCTGGCCTGGCACCTCGTGTCTACCCAGCGGCAGCCGAGCTCTCGCTGAACCGTTACGGAGTAGTTACGTTAACACAGTCCTAACATTACACTCGGCCCTTTGAAGACAACCACGAGGCTGATGAGGCCCGCCCCCCGGTGAAAATGAGTTTGACATCCCTGCTGCAGACCTAGCTCAAGGAGAATTACAGGGCTGAGGGGGAGTGCGTGGCTTTCCAAACTTGATTTTACGGCCGAGTCTGGTACGGAACAGCCGTTCCGGGGCAGGGCGCTCCATGACCTTGAGTCTTCCCCACAGCTGCAGAGGGGCCTGCTGAGCTGGCATTTTGTCTGGAAATTTGGGTGTTTTCTTTTCTCCCCCAGAGACGCTGGCAGCTTGCCATGAACTCGCAGCTTTCAAATTCATTGTGATCAGGCATGAGGATAAGGGTTCTCTAACTTGACCTTATAACCAGTAAAGGGGGGGAGTTGGCCTTGGTGTTTCATGGTTGTTTGGCCCCATCACTCAAACCTGCCAAACTATCCACTGTGTTCGCTGGTGACTGTCCAAAAGGGCCTGTGTACATGTCCCCAAGTGACCCCTGGCACAACTGAGCAGTATAGGAAGAGACCAAGTAAGCAGCCTGAAGCTGCTTTTAAACA